>VXAA01004596.1:178374-223359 GCA_013399115.1 Anseranas semipalmata | reverse complement strand
ACCACCCCCTGTTTCAAGCGGCGGCCGCCCGGGGCGTGTGGTGAGTACCCTGTGGCTCCAGGGGACGCGGCTGTGACGTCCCTGGGACGAGCAGAATTGAGCCCGCTTCCTTCTCCTTTGCTTTCCTGTGCACGTCTGCTCTGATTTTTGGGCCACCACGCTTCCCCACTACAGCTCGGCGGGGCTGTGGGGGTCCCTGGGGTGCCCCGCGCCCCGGCCCACGCGTGTCTTTCCCGCAGCAAGGTGATGTGCTTCCACCCCTGGTCCGACCTGACGCTGCCCCTCATGTCGCTGCCGGAGATCCGGGCCGTGATCGACGCGTGGGCAGAGCTGGCGGCCGAGCTGGGTGCCTCCCACCCCTGGGTGCAGGTCCGTGGGTGCCGGGGTGCCCCTCTCCCAGCCCCGGGGGTGGGTGCCCTGGTAGCACCCTGGTTGGGCGTGGGTCCCTTGTCCCCGTTTTTTGTCCCCCCTCCCCAGTCTCTCCAGGTGGATGGGTGCTCCGCGCTCCTGTGACGCTTTCCTGCTGTGCCGGGGACACCGAGGTGGCCCGCAGCGGGGACACGGGTGCTGGCGCCTGTCCCCCTGCACTGCTTCTTCTGCAGATCTTCGAGAACAAGGGGGCGATGATGGGCTGCTCCAACCCGCACCCACACTGCCAGGTGAGGCTGTCCCACCCCGCTTTCACCCCTTGGGCGACCCTACAACAGCGAGCCCCCTGGAAGATGTGAACGCAAGTCCTCCCTGCGGTGAGGTCTCCCGCTGCCAGTGCCCCTCCTGTCCCCTCCCTGCTGGGGACCATCCCTTGTGGCTGCCACACATCTCACTGCCCGCCTGGTGGCAGCACGGACCTGCAGATGAGCAGGGTTTGGGTTTGGGGAGCACCCGAGGATGTTTTGGGGTCCCTGGGTGGGGTGATGGGGCAGGCTCGTTGGGAACAAGTGACACAGCCCCCCCCGTGTTCCTGCCAGGTGTGGGCCAGCAGCTTCCTCCCCAATGAGGCACGCCTGGAGGAGCGGACGCAGCGGCAGCACCAGGACCGGCACGGCGTGCCCATGCTGCTGGAGTACGCTGAGCAGGAGGCTCGCCGCAAGGTGAGGACATGGCTGTTGTCCCATACCCTGGCACGGGAATGTCCCCGTCCCCTGGGTGGCCCCCTTGAGCGCCGTGTCCCGCAGGAGCGGTTGGTGGTGGACAACGAGGACTGGCTGGTGGTGGTGCCCTACTGGGCCACCTGGCCCTTCCAGACCCTGCTGCTGCCCCGCCGCCACGTCCTCCGCCTGCAGGACCTGCGTGACAGTGAGAGGGACAGTGAGTGGCTCCGTGACATCCTGCCCCACGTCCCTTGGGCTCGGTGGCTTTTGGGAGGAAGCTCTGCGGGTGTCGGTGGGGGAACCGTCCTCCTTTTTGGGGTGATGAAGGACACGGTGCTCTGTGCTCTCAAGGTGCTCTCTGCATGGGTGGGGAGCAGAGAGTAGCCAGTGTCCTCCTCCTGCTTGTCACTGGTGCCCACCCAGCCTTGGGGGGGGCCTCGGGTGTGACTCCCTGCCCACCCTCCGCAGGCCTGGCCTCCATCATGCGGAGGCTGCTCATCAAGTACGACAACCTCTTCCAAGTCTCCTTCCCCTACTCCATGGGCTGGCACGGTGAGCGTCCCCCTCTCCTCCACCCCGGGGGCTGCGTCCCCTGCGTTCCCGGTCCCCATACCCCACGACTGACCCCTTCCCCCCCCGGCAGGAGCCCCCACGGGCCCCCACCTGCAGGAGGACTGCGGGCACTGGCAGCTCCATGCCCACTATTACCCGCCGCTGCTCCGCTCCGCCACCGTCCGTAAGTTCATGGTGGGCTACGAGATGCTGGCGCAGGCGCAGCGGGACCTCACCCCGGAGCAGGTGAGCGTGGGGGGGACCCGTGCCGGGGGCCATCCCTGGGACTGGCCGCTCGCTGAGCCCCCCCCGCGTGGTCCCCGTAGGCTGCAGAGCGCCTGAGGAGCCTCCCCGAGGTGCACTACAAGCAGAGGCCCCAGGAGACGTCGTGATGGGGAGCAGCGGGGGCTCTGAGGCTGGGGGTGGCGAGAGCTGAGACCTGTCAGCTCGTGTCACTTGTGAGCCTGCTGGTTTCCCTGCTGAGGCAGCTTCTGAGCCTCGTCACAGCTGGGACCGGCTTTTGGGTGGCTTTGGCCTGTTCAGGTACCCCAGTCCTGATCCTGCCGTGTCCCTGCAAGGCGGTGCAGTTCCCACCGCTTCCTTAGCGAAGGGCTCACCCTCCTCCCAGTCCAGTCTTACTGGTGGGACTGGGAGTGACGCCACGGGGCGCAGCACGCCTGTCCAATAAAACCCACGAGCAAAGTGCCTCTGCCTGTGCCCTGCTGGCTCCTGGCCCTGTGTGGGATGTCACAAGGTGCCTTTGGGGTCTCTTGGTGGGGATAAGGCTGGGGGCTGCAGGGGAAGTGCTGGCAGCCCCGTGCTGCTCGCTGCTGTCTCTGCATTGCCTCCTCTTCCTCCCTGGGGGGAGCTCTGGGCCTGCTTGAGCGCTGCGGGCTGGGGAGGAGCGGGAAGCAGGAGGTGGTTGTGCTGCCCAAGGCGCACCCATCTCCTAGGGCGGGCTGAGGGCTGGCAAACTCGCTGCACGGAGGCTGCTGCCCAGGGATGCTCCATGCGGCTGCCGAGCCAGGGAGCTGCTCCTCTTCCTCCTCCTCACCACCTGGAGCTGCAGCCCTCGTGTCTGGGTACCGGGGATGCTGTGCGGGGATGCAGTGAGGGGCTGGAGCGGGGGCTGCCGGGGGTCCAGCTCGGTGTGGGGCAGCAGTAGCTGGTGCTAGGCTGGGCCGGGGGATGCTTCAGGCAGCTCCGTGCTCGCTGCTCCCCACTGCAGCCCCTTTCCCCGGGCAAGCCCTGGGGCTGTGCAGGAGCAGGATCTGGTCTGTGATGCCCCACAGCTGATTTTGGGGGTTTGCCCCATGGGGATGCTCAGTGTATGGGGCCGAGCACCACCTGCCATCACATCCTTGCACAATTTCTTTGTTTAAATCATCACCAAAGAGCCATTCTCATAACTCTCTAATAAGGCCTATAGTGTTGTGAAGTCTGGGAATGGTCCCCTGGGGGCCACAAATCTCCTGTGAGCAGGAAGATGTTCTCCTCAGGACTGATTTGCTACCCCCAAAACTTGTGGGAAGGGCCACGTCCCCATCTGTGCATCGCTCCCACACCCCTGTCTGTGGGCCAGCGGGAGGCTCGGAGCCGGGCTGGGTGCTGTCCCTATCCTATGAGACATCCCCCCCATTGACCCTCGGGTCCCCTGTGCCCTGCAGGTCCCTAGGGTTTTTGGGAGGAGGCGGTTGGGGTAACCCCACAACCGCCTCCATCCCCTCTCCTCCTTGCAACAAGTGCATTCGCAGCAACCTCGGACCTTCCTGGCTCTTCCCCAGGGCCCTGGAAAAGTGGCGACGAATTGGCTTAAATGTGGGAATCCAGATTGGGGTAATTAGCCGCTGAACCGGTTGTAACGAAGCTCGTCATCCCCCTGCACGCGCAGTTAGCTCTGATTTAATAGCCCACCGGCTCCCAGCCTGGGCCGCCGCGCGTCAGCCCGGGGCCGTAAATGAAACTCGCAGTAAGTCAAGCGGTATTAAACTTTACAGTCGCCGTCTTTAAAAAACGAGACTCTTTCTCTAATAAATCAGAGCAAGTGGGATTGTAAATATCAAGGCAGGATCCGTATTGCTTAATTAAACAGCACCTAATGAACAGCCTGTTTGTTGTGTTGTGATTTAGGATGAAAGCCGGGGAGACGGTGTGTGCCGAGGAGCGCAGCCCTGCCCGCAGGTAGCGGCTGCTGGAGATCAGCTGAAATAGTGCCGAGACACTGCGAGGGCTTCCCTTGGTTTAATTTCAATTTTTTTTTTATCCCCCACCCAAAATGTGAAAAATTCAGGGGGGAAGTCAGCTGGAGGCGGAGGAGCAGGGGGATGGCTGGCTGGTGGTAAAAGTACCCCGGTATTTTTAGGTTGCGTGAGGGGGTGGGAAAGCGCGGCAGGGAGAGACGGAGCCTTTCCTGCAGCACGGGGAGGTGGGGGGCTGGTGCAGCCGGGGGTGCAAACACCCCGCAATTTGTAGGAACCATCGCTGCCGTGCCATAAAGCCCCAAAGCCTTTTATAATCTGGTAGTTGCAGTCTGGTTGTAAGCGAAAAAGGAACAGGAGCGGCTTGTGGGGAAGAGGCGAAGCCGGGTGCGGGATGGAGGAGCGGCTGGCTGCCCCTGGGGGCTGCGGGCACCCGCTTGTGGCCTGGGGGGGCCACGAGTCCCACGCGGCTCCCGCGCTGGCTCCCTCCAGGTCCCACGGCCCCGCTGTCCCCAGGCTCGGCTTGGCCCTTTGTGTCAGCTCTCGAACCCCAAATCCTGCTGCCCCCCCTCCCTGCCTTCCAGCGCAGGTGAGACGATAAATAAAGGAAGTTAATCTGTGACCGGAGCGTTTTAATCAGAAAAAAAAAAAAAAAAATGTATTAGTGCAGGCCTGCTGGCTCCTGCCAACTGCACTTTTACTGTCCCTCCTGCTACCGGCTTTATGGCTGTCATTTCATTCCAGTTTTACTGTTGTTTTTGCCCTTATTGTCGAGTTTCTCCTTGCCTCCTGTTGCCTGTGATTGGATTGATGGAGACAGGGAGGGGGTGGAGGAAGGAAGAGGAGGAGGAAGGGAGGGAGGAAGGCCCTGGTGCTCCTGGAGGAAGGGAGCGACACAAATCGCTGCCTTTCCATCCGAAAGACACCATCAGGTGCTTAACATGAAAAACAATTAAAAAAGATTTAAGCAGATGCTAAACACCCTGGTGCCCCGCGGCAGGCAGCTCTGTGCTGTTCTGGGATGCCAGGGGAATGAAAAGCAAAAAACAAACAATAAAAAAAAAAAACAAATCCCCCCAAAACGACCCCCTTTTAGCTCTTGGCACAGCACCCAGCTTGTCCTGGGCAGCCTGGAGCATCGCCCCCAGGCTCGGCAGCTGCCTCGGCAGGGGTTTGCCAAGGGGCTGAGACCATTTTGGAGCAGTTTCGGAGGTGTCTTGCCCATGCCTCAGCCAGCTGGTGTGTTTTCCTGGGCTTCTGGCCCCTGAGACCTCCCTGCAAGGGATTTCCAGAGACCTCGGGGACCGTGGGACCGCAGCTGGGCTCTGCATGTGCTCCAGGAGCGCAGCCCCATGGAATCTCATTTGTTAATCACCTGAGACATGCAGGTGATTAACAACATTGCACGGCAACATCCGTGCAGTCAGTAAGCAGTGGGTTCCCCCATCACCCCCCAGATTTCCTCTGTGCCCAGGGCTGGGGACAGGCAGGAGCCACCAGGGGAGGCATCCTCAGACATACCCCCTGCTTGCTTTTTGACCCTTTCCACCCCATTTTCAAATTCACCCAGGGATCAGAGATGCTGAAAAAGCAACTGCCCGATTCCAGCTGTTTCCGCCGCGTTTCGGTAACAGCAGGACCCCGCTCCATCCCAGCCCCTTAGAAGTGGCTGAACCATTGGCACGGGAGAGAAGAAACGGCCCCCAGCCTCTGCCAGTGTACAGCCCCCCCCGAGGATCAGCCGGCGCATCGGGGACTTGCAATGATTATGATAAAACCTGCGGGACACCAAGGGCATCGCTATGATTTGTGCTGTCTAAATGTTAATCAGAATAATAATGCCTATTGAGACAGCTGTTTTAAAAGGCTGTGATGTCGGAGTAAAAATTCCAATAAAACTCTATTAGCCCTTCCTCGTTACACTAATGGTGCCTGCTGCTAAAAGCCCCCCGCTATAGACACCCGTATTAATGGGCTTATTACAGGAAATAAAATCCGAGGCTGAACATTACAGTGAAGCCTGATTAATTCAGCAAGGTAATCATTTTTTTTTTTTTTTTCCCCTCCTCTCTCCCTTTTCTCCCCGCCACCCTTTAGTTAATGAATGTGCTCCTTGAAATGCCAACTGTGGAGCTTTGCTTGGAGTTTGGTGACGCTTTTAAACTTATTTTGTTGACGCAGAGAGGAAGCTCTGCGCCGGCCCCTGGTGTGCAAGGAGGAAGGGCTCCGTGGGGACATCCATCAGAGAGGAAGAGGAGGGCCAGGAGCAAAGACCTGGCAGCGCTGGGAAGGGGTTCGAGGGCTGTCCCACGGGTAGCCCTGGCTTGGTGGCCAGGCCGGTGCTTGTCCCCAGGTCTGCTGGTGCCATCCCAAGCCCCGTGTGGCAGTGCACATGGTGAGAGGCAGAAATCCGGGACGGACACACTGCTGCTCATCCAGGCTATAAATAACTCCCATAAAATCCTCTTCCCAGCCTTTTTGTGCACAGCCAAACCCTGCCAATGGGAAAGGAGACGGCATCTATTTTATGGGTGGCTGGATGCCGGCTTTGCATTTTTCTGGCTCATGTAATCCCACAGGTACCCTCGTTTCTTCTCTTTTTTAACAGCTTTTTGCTTCACATTCCTCCCAGCTAAGTTTAATTATGGCCTCGGCTCCCGCTGGCCGGGAAAGGAGAGGGGAGAGGGCGGCTCTGCCCAGCCGGGCAGGGGAGAGGGTGGAGGGATGGAGGGATGGAGGGGAGGAAGGAAGAAAGGAAGGAAGGATGGAAGAAAGGAAGGAAGGGTGGAAGGAAAGGGAAGGATTATTTCCCATAAAATGGACACAGCCAGTGCTCATGTATTCTGCGACCCCAAAAGATGCCCTCAGCGTTAGTCCCCCAGCTCTCCCTGCCCAGGGGTTTGCTGTGCTCGCTGCCCCCTCGCAACCTTTTCTGCACCATCAGGCGGTGAAGGCGATGGTCCCTGCAGGAGGATGGGCTGGTGAGTGGGGAGAGGCAAATACGGGGGAAGGAAGGGGAAAGAAAAAAGGAGAAATCAATTTAGTTGCAATAAAGCCTCTTACTGTATTAACTGCTAATCCACAAACACACAAACACACAGAGGGAGTCCTTGGAATAAAGGCGTTTAATTACGCTGTTTGCTCGAAGCCAGCTCTGAAGGGTCTGGCACGACGGAGGAGCGGGCACAGCGGGACCCCGGGGAGATGCTTGCTGGGGCCACCAGTGACCTCCCCTTTGTTGCAGCAGTGCTGTCCCCTCCACGGGGACACAGACCATCCCTCTGGCCATATGCAGACCTCTCCAAGGTCCCCTTGGGGGCCACCTCTGGGTCCCCAGGGGTGCCAGGGGCTGAGCGGGTGCCCCCGGCCGGGGCAGGACCGCGAGCATCGCGGGGCCGCTTGCTCTTTCTTCCTCTCCTTTTCTCGCCTCCTAGCAGGGAGGGGGCTGCGGGGGGGCCATAACTCTTCTCTGCTCCTGTTTGATCTGCCAGCGGGCTCAGCGGGGGGAAGACCCCATCTCGGCAGGCTGCCCACGAGATAAAAGGCACGGAGGGCCCAGCCAAGACATTTTTTCCACTGTTCCCCCGCCCATTCGCCCCTTCCTCCATCCCCCCGGTTTTCTTGGCAAAGGACGAAACGGGAAAATGAGCGTACGCCTTTCAAAGCCCTTCTTTCAATATTGAACGGGGCCTGGATCCCCTTCTGGATGCCGGATTGCTGGCATTCCCGCTCCCCACGCAGCCTAAACTGTAACAGCTGAAGGCTGGGGGTGACGGCCGGGGGCTGCCAGCACGTGCCCTGGCTGGGGGCGACCAGGGGGGGCAAAAGCTGACACTTTTGGGAATGGGCTGCTCAAAGCTGACACGGCTCTGCTGTCCCAGGGATGCTCGCTGGGATTCAGGAATCCCATCCTGCCCCAAGTGGGATGAAAACATCCCCGGGACCCGGCGGGGCACAGCCCAGCTCCCGCCTGCTGCTTCGGACACAGCCGAGTGTTTCACTTTAACATTTTCCAGAGATTTTCTTTTGATTTCACCCTTTTCTATTTGATTTTGTTTGAAGATGATAATGATCTTCCATTTCCAAATGAAAAGTCATTTGGCACCCATGGGGGAAAAAAAAAAGATTTATTTTTTTTCATTTAAAGCTGTTGAAACAGGATAGTTAAACCACTGCATGTCTTTTTTTTTTCCCCCACAAGGTTTTTGGAAAGAGAAATTCTTCTGAAGTGACCTTTTCTTGGGAAGTGTTTCGATGAACTGACGTTTTTTGGATGAAAAAGCATTTCTGTCCAAAGTGCCTGCCTGTTTCTGAGGCAAAGGGCAGGAGCAGAGGGGCCTGGGACGGTGGGCAGAGTGCCTGGCAGAGGTGGGAGCCGGATCTTGGGATTTCTCCGGCAGTTTGGAGAGGCTGATCCTCCTGGAGGTTATGTCAAAACACGTGGAAGGCAAGTAGGTGGTTAGAGACAGCCAACATGGCTTTGCCAAGGGCAAATCATGCCTGACTAATCCGGTGGCCTTTATGATGGAGTGACTGCATCGGTGGACAAGAGTAAAGCTACTGGTGTCATCTACCTGGGCTTGTGCAAGGCCTTTGGTATGGTCCCTCACAACATCCTTTCCACTAAATTGGAGGGTATGCGTGATGGCTGGGCTGTTAGATGGATAAAGAATTGGCTGGATGGCCGCATCCAAAACGTTATAGTCAATGGCTCAATGTCCAGGTGGGAACCAGTAACAAACGGTGTCCCCCAACAGTCTGTGCTGGGACCAATACTATTTAGTGTCTTCACCAATGACATAGACAGTGGGAGTGAGTGCACCCTCAGCAAGTTTGCTGATGACACCAAGCTGAGTGGTGCAGCTGATACCTCAGAGGGAAGGGACACCATCCAGAGGGACCTGGGCAGGCTCGAGAGGTGGGCCTGTGCAAACTTCATGAAGTTCAATGAGGCCAAGGGCAAGGTCCTGCACCTGTTGGAGCAATCCCAAATATCAGTACAGACTGGATGACGAATGGATGGAGAGCAGCCCTGCGGAGAAGGACCTGGGGGTATGGGTGGATACAAAATTGGATGTGAGCCGGCAATGTGTAGCCCAGAAAGCCAACCGTGTCCTGGGCTGCACCAAAAGCAGCGCGGCCAGCAGGGCGAGGGAGGGGATTGTCCCCCTCTGCTCTGCCCTCGTGAGACCCCACCTGGAGTCCTGCACCCAGCTCTGGGGCCCCAGCACGAGAAGGACGTGGGCCTGTTGGAGCGAGCCCAGAGGAGGCCACGAGGATGCTCCGAGGGCTGGAGCCCCTCTGCTATGGAGAGAGGCTGGGGGAGCTGGGGTTGTTCAGCCTGCAGGAGAGAAGGCTCCGGGGAGACCTTATGGAGGCCTTCCAGTATCTAAAGAGAGGTTAGAAGAAAGATGGAGAGAGAAATGTTCCCTCGGGGGCAGCTCCCCCTTCTTTAATCGCATTTGGGCATCCTCATTTTCCACTTTCCACGTGCTGCATGTGCCACGTCAATTCGCTGTTGATTTGGGTTTATTAACCAGAGTGTCAGGCAGGGGCAGATCAAATGGCTTACAAGAGCCTAAGTGCATCACAGCAACACTATTATCCCCTGCCACCAAATTCGTAATCGCCACAAAAAATTAGAGCGAGCCGATCCGACAAGCCTTATTCTCGCTATGTCGCCGTGAGCAGGGCCCTAATTATTTTACCTTTCTTTAAATCTTTATTAATCCCATCCTCACCAGCTGCCTGCGATTTTGCCCGGGATCGACACGGCAACAATGCGGGCTGGCTGCACGCATGCTTTTAAACTCCCCACCGTGTGATACCACTTTGGGGGTGCTGCATGCTTTTTGGGGTGTCTGTCCCCTGCCTCGCGGGGCTGTGGAGACTGGGGATCCTTCCTGCGGTACCCAGCAGGTGGTGGTCATGTATAACTAATTCCTTTCAGCCTTTTCTTATCGGAGGGTTTTAATGTGTTCGGTGGCAGGTTGGCGTTGCCCATCGCCCAGGCTTCCCGTGGGCACCCGCCCCATCGTAAGACATTTCCTTTAACATTTCCCGAGCTGGGCACGGGCACTCGCTTCCCTCCTCCTGCTCTCCAGGCCATGTCATTGCCAGACAGCAGCAATCATCTGGAGGGAAAACAGGCGAAACCTCTTATCACGCCTATGAGTCCGGTTGACACAGTCTTTCCACTCTCTGATTGTATTTAATACCTTTCATTTCACATCTTTCAGCACTTCACAATAGGACTGAAAGCTGTAATATCTGTAATAATGCCTGTTCTGAAGGGACGCACGGAGGTGGCGGTGTCTGGAGGAAGAGGGCAGGCGGAGGCTAGACGAGGGGGACACTGGGGTGGTGGGGGGCTTGCTGCTGGTCGGCTCCCCCCTTGCTTTCCTCCCCTCTGGGTGATGGGGACTTGAGCTTCAGCTGAAATGCTTGGGGTGCACCCGGTGCTTGGGAGATGCTGTGATGTGTGGGGGTGATGTTTTTGGGGTATGGGGGCAGAGAGGAGTGTGGGTGGACTGCAAAACTTGGATGCCCTCGTCCACCCTCTGGGGGTGACAAAGAGCCCCGAAGCCCTGACCCGGTGCCTTCCAGGAAGCTTTTGGGCCAGCTGTTGGCATCTGGGGGAGAGACTGGGACAGACCTGGGGAAAACTCAATATTTCTTACTGCGAGAGCTGCTGCTGAGCTGAACATTAAAGAAACAAGAGACTCATGCTGGAGCTGGAAGAGGAGAGATAAGGAGCAGGGCTGCAGAAATTTTTGGCTTCGAGCAGCTGGGATGGCTGGAGTAGGGGCAAAGGGGAGCCGAGGGCACGCAGGCTTGGGGAGCTGCAGGGATGGGGCCAGCAGCCACCTGCTTCCCTAGAGAGACCAGAGGAATTCCCAAATTCAGCATCCCGAATAACTGGTCCCAATGCCGTTCCTTTGCATGGGAAGCAACTGCTTCCTCTCAGCTTTTTACTCCTTGCCACATTTACATCCAGGTGTTTAACTCTGACCTTGGATCAATTTCTTGCTTAAAGTTATCCATTTTCCATGACAGGGGCCTCGGAGATGATGAAAAATTGACATGGTGTAATAGCAGAGAAGTGCCTCTGGATTTGCAGCCAATCTCTCCTGCGTCATGGAAATAAAGTGCTCTGGAGGCTACAGAATAGCTGAGCAAATCCAATAGTCTCTCATTTTATATAGGTATATATACATGGGTATGTATATGTGTGTAGCTTTATACATATGCGTATTAATATTCTCCACCCATTTCATTGCAGCATCTGGCCGTCGGAAATACAGCTCCTAATGCCAGGGGCTAATGGGAGATGTTTTTATTTGTCCTTGTTATAAAACAGGTAGCTCCGTATTAACTTTGCAGGGCATTATATTGATGTACTGCAGTAAACTTTATGGCAGATTTCACAACCCTGTTAAGTGCATCGTCTCAGACGGTAATATCCAGCCAGGAAGACAAGCGAAGTCCTTGCAAGTGATACATGGCTGGGGGGGCAGAGGGAGGCGATGCCGATACCTGCAGGGTACCCGGGGTGTGCAGGATGCTCCCCGCATCCCAGGTGAGGGTTTTGCTCCTTGTTTTTCGGCTGGTCCCAAAGTCTCCCGGTGCTGTGCAGTGATTGCATCCCCCTAGTTTCTGGCTGGCGGCTCCAGCGGCTGTTTGCTCTCCTCTCCCCCTGCCTTCCTCGCCCCCAGTAAATCTAACGTGATGCACATGCGTCCGCCGGTCACAGATAACTGCTTAGCTTAAAACCTGTTCAAATTTCTTTCACTTATCTGCTAAATGGGATCTTGGTTATAAATAGAGTCCTGTGGTCACGGAGGCTGATTTGGGCAGGGGCTTGTTTGGCAAGGAGTTTTACAGAAATCCGAGCAAATTGCTGGGAGAAGCTGAGAGATAATAACAAGGAAAATGATATTAAACTGACTGCTCTGCTCGCCCCTCGTCCCTCGGCCATTAGCAACCCATCAGGAGAGCACAGCTCTCAAGCAGACAAGATGGCACAGGCGAAAGCAGATCGGGTGCAAACTGCGCCTGCAGAGGCTGGATCGAGATCCTGGATCGAGGACCAGGCTGGGCAATGGCTTAGCAGGACTGGGGCTGTAACGGGGCAGTAGGATTAGAAAAAAGGCTCTTGGCTATGAGTTCAGCATCTTCAAAAGGCAACCGTCCAGAAGGGCTGCGGGGACCATAGGTGTGTGCAGGAGAAAAGCCCCATTGATGCTCCATCTCTCCAGCACCGCACAGACACTCAGAGAGTTAAAGGAACCCCAAAACCTCTTTTGTTTGGATTTTGGCATAGGATAAAACTTGCGTGGGGAAATTAATCCACTGTACAGGACTGTTGGTCACTGGTGGTGATGGGAGTCTCCATCACAAGGGTTCTTACCGTGGTGTCTTCAGCTGAAACAGGAGAGATGCTGCAAAATGTTGTCTCATTTCTTACAAACCAGCCGGCCGCGACCCTCCCTGAGCCCCAGCACATGCATAATTCAGTGCCAAGGGCACACCTCAGCTCCATGCAAAACATCCCTTAAGTAAACTGACAACACACAGAGAACCATCCTACATCACCATTGCTGCAGGAGCAGTTCCTATTGACCTCCTACAGACGCCACCTCTGCACAGCGAGGCCACTGCTGCAGCAGGGACACTTTGGGACATGCCACCTGGGATATAGATCCGCACCTTCAGGCACACAGATAGACAGGACCACCTGAAATTCCCACCTGGAGGGCTCCCATTACAATTAGACAGGTATTTAATTGTGGAGGTGCCATGGGGTGTTTGCAGCCAGAAGGGGCTGTAGGTCCTTTCTCCATCCCTTTATTAGCAGGGCTTGGGCCAGTTTTCCCTGAGCCCTGAGGGGATGGGTGGGAGAGGGACCCGGTGGCAGCCTGAGGTCACCTTGGCCCTGGCCTTGTCCCGGGGATGGGGCGTGGAGCAAGTGGGAATGCAAGAGGCCGTTTGACAGAGGGCAATTTGGGTAAAACAACATCGGGAGTGTGAGAGCAGATTTGTTTCCAGTCTGGAAAACACCTCCACCGGGAGCGCGAGGGAGACTTCAGAGCTGTTACTTTTGGACGAGAGAGGCAGAGAATTTGATCTGCAAACAAACGGGAACTGGCAAAGCTGACAGCTATGGCTTTTTTATTTCTCCTTTATTTTTTTTTTCTTTTAATTTATTGAAATTCTCTGGATCCCAATTCACTTTCTTTGCTCTTTATTTCTTATTGCTTTGGCTGAAACATTAAATCCCCAGTACGAGTGGGATCAGGGCACGAATAAAAATAGCCCATGGAAAAACAAACCAAACCAACGAGGACGTGAAAACAAGCCGCAGCGTGTCCGACGCTCAGTTTTGGTACCAGAGGGTGGGTGACACCCAGGAGCAGGATGGGGACAGGGGGCTGGCAACCAGTGACATGAAGGGCTGTTGCTAGTCCATGCACGATGGGGTGGCCAGAATGAAGTGGTGGGCTACCCCTGGCTCCCCATGGGCAGGGTCTCTGCTAAAATTGGCCTCCTGCCTCGATGGGCAGGATAAGGGAGAAATGTCCCTGCCAAGGGGTGAGGCCGGAGGTTTTTCCTGCGGTGCTGAGAAGGAAGCCTTGCCTCGTAAAACATCCTTGGAGAGACGCAGGGGCACAGCAGCGGCTGCCAATGACCTTCCCCCCTGCCCGTGCTTCCACAGAAAACAGCATCCTTTGCCATGAGAAGGGAAACTGAGGCCCAGGGCAATGGCATCGGCGATGGGAAAGGCTGGGAGCAGCACCCTGCGCTGCTGGGCACCGGCCCCTTCCCTCTGCGGGGGCAGCCTTTGTAGTCAGCGTGCCAGGCTGCTCCCCTTTCATCAGCCTGAAATTACCATTTGAAAAAAAAAAAAGGGAAAAGAATCCAAATCTTCAAGAAGTCACTCAGGCTGTTGTCTGAGGTTTGTTTAAAAAAAAAAAAGAAAAATCAAAGAAACAGATGTTTCTTTTTGATATATAGAGGGCTGCATGGCTGCATCCTGCTTTTGCTTCCAGCACTGTGAATCCGGAGCAAATCCACAGTGAATCCAGAATCCACTCCTGTTCTCTCAGTGCCTTGACGAGCAGAGTCTGGCCCCCGAAATTTTGGGGAAGGGGTTTTCCCCTCTTTTTGTGACACGCTGCTATTAATGAGAATAGTAACAGATGCATTTGCTGCCTGCCTGCCGTGATGCTGCTCTGGGAACGTTTCTCCTCCCTGATGTCTCGTCTACCTTGAAACAGGGCTTGCTGCTGCCGTGATAAGGGGACGGAAAGGCCGCTCTCATTTTGCTGCAGCCTCTACATGCCTTTGGCTCAGCTTCTGATTAAATGGTGCTTTTCTAGCATCCGCCATGGCTGCCCCTCAAGGAGGTCAGCCCATGGCAGCTCATCTCATGGATTTCCTGGGGAAAACCATTTCCCAGTGGGATCCCACAGCCCCAGTCAACCATAGCCCTCCTCTCAACCTTGGCAGCTGTACACCAGCCTTCTGCAGCACCCTGCGTGTGGGGACTGGTTTGGAGGATGCTTTTCAGCAGCAGATGGAGGCTGTTGTCGCAGGACATGGCCCTTTTTGCATTTCAACTGGAGAGAAGCTATTTCCCCTGCCAATGACCTTGAAGCATGGGACCAAGAGCTTATGTACAGATGAAACACCCTGCATGGACACGGTCTGCTGCCAGGGTTTGTTTCTGCCATCTACTGTCTCTGGTGTGTGTCAAAGTTGGATTCGGCTCCTGGTAAACGAGCTGAGAAAGCTGGAGCTTGAGCAGTGCAGAAATCTGGTTCCTAGAGCTGCAGCTTGTTACTGCCCTCCCCAGAACAGATCATTGCTCTGCAGACCATAACAGCTACTGGCATCTGCTCACAGGCATCCGAGCTGAAACTGAGGAAGGAGCTGCGATGGGCTCAGCAATGCATGGGGCTGACCCACAAGCAGGTTAGCCATGGGGCTCAGCAGGGCCAGGAGCTTCTCACTGCTGCCTCCCCAGGGACACCCTGCCCCACAGAGGGTGAAAGTGCGCCCCAGGAATGCCTCGTCCTGCACCCGAGATAGTGCCCGTCAGCAGCATCTGCCTCAAGGAGGCTTCTGCAGCATTTCGGGGGAGCTGCTGGGTTTCTACCACCAAGTTTAACCCCCGGCCTGGGAGAGATGTGCTGCCCCAGAAAAGGGGTGAGCACTGCACCTGGTCCCTCTGCAAATGACACTTTCCACCCCTCTGGCACCTCAGACATCCTAACAAAGCCAGAACAGCTCTGTGAGGACGCTGGGCACTTTTCAGTAAAGGTTTTGCACTCCCTGATCAATACCTGAAGCCTCCTGCTGCTCCACATTAGGGCTGAGATTCGGGGACCGTAGCTGATTAGGCACAGAAGAAAGCTCTGGGCTGGATCAGAGGCATCCAAGATGTCAGATCCTCTTTACTCATCAAAATACAAAAGCAAGAATCTCATCTGGCTGCTTGGCTGTGCTGAAATAATAGCTCATTCAGGAGGTGGAATTTAAGCCTAAAAGCTAACATTTGTGGTGTGTATTTATAACAGGCAGGCACAGGGAACCTATCCATACTCCATTTAATTTCTTTCACAAGCTCCTTTGATCCAGGCATTATTGTCCAGGCAAAATTGGCACAAATTTCGTTGCAGACATCACCAGCCGTGCTGCTGCGAGCTGCCCAGCATCAGGGCTGAGAGGAGCTGCATTATAATTCATTTTAATTGAGCGTTTGGGCTAGCCACGCCAGCCAGCTCTCCCGTTTCAGCTGGTCACCACGAGCTCGTTACCTCCGAAACCCGAAGGCTTGCCTGCCTCGCGGACAGGAGATGAAGAAATCGTGGCACTTGCCTGGCACTTGCTGCAGGTCTCAGTTGCGGTGCTTTGGGTGAGGCTGAGGGCAATGGGGCACCCGCCTTGGCTGGGTTGGACTCAGCAGGTATTTATGGAAGCTGGTGGGTGCCCGTGGGACGTGTGGGGTCAAACCCCTGCAGAGAAGGGGATGGATTCTGGGTTTCCAGGAGGCTCTCACTCTGCCTGCCCTGGGGCGAGCAGGACCTTGAGCCCTGGGGAAACTGGGCATCTGCTTCCCTTTGCAGACAGGGAGGTGAGTACTGGAGGCAGCAGTCGTGCTCCAGCCTCTTCCTGCAGCCCATCAGCCCTCAGGATACAGTTATTCTTGCAAAGCAAGGAGGTGCACTGATGTTGGCTGCTCTGGGTTCACCAGAGCCAATGTGGACCAGAGATCCAGCTGGGAGAGGAGGCAAACCCACGCTCTGGGCTCCTTCAGTAGCCCATGCCTACCCCATGCCTTAGCACATGTCCAGCAAAGCCTGCTCCTTCCCCCAGATGATATCCCAGCCCACCACGAACACTGGACTTGCTGGAGCGTGGTAAGTTCACCTGATGACCTCTCCTTCTTGTAGTAAGAGCCAGTGAAGAACATGTTTATTTCCTCCGTGTCTCCTCCATGCCTTTACAGACTTTTATCCTCCCTGGCTCCACATGATCCCTTTTCCAGGCAGCAGAGTCCCACTCAACACAGTTGCTCCTGATGCAGAAGCTGTCCCAGATCTTGGGTCACCTCCATTTGGTCTTTCTGATCTGGGAGAGCAGAAGGACACATGCTGTTCAAGGGGTGCAGATTTACACTGCCACGTGGTGACATTTGCTGTTTTACTCTCATTTCCCAACCACCTTGGTGCTGCTCCCTGCTAGGCAGAGCAGCATCACCCAGCTCACAAGCCCAGCACAGACCAGTTTATTTCCATCGTGTTCATCGCCTCTGTATTTCATCTGGCATTTCATTGCTGAGTAGTTTCGCCAGATCTTTTGGCAGCTGTTCAAAATCAGATCCCTTTTTGATCACCCTACACACATAATGTTGGCAGAAGATGTGGTCACATCACCATCCGCCTCCTTCCCTGGCTCATTCATGAACAGACCGAGCAGTGTGGGCCATCATGCTCCATCTACAGGGCTCTGCTCCTTTGCTGAGAAACCAGTCTTGTGTCCAGGGCTCTTGGCCCATCTCTAACCAGGGAGAAAACCTCCCTGCTCTTCTGCCTCCCTCCTTTAATAATCATTTTGCTGCTCATCTTCAGGTTTGAGATGGACATAAAGAACACTTCCAGGATGGGAACCTGCGCTTGGATAAAAACAGTGCCCTGCTTTATCCTGCTGTGGGCTTGTCCTGATCTGATCAGCTCCTGGTGCTGCAGATTCTGCTACTTCTGTGGCTGAAGGAGGAACCCTTCATTTTTAAGTCTTCTGCAAATTCATCTTCAAACTCTTTTCTGGCTGCCTTATTGTGAGTTTACATTTAATCTGCCAGAGCCTGTGCTTTATTTTAATTCCTCATTTGGACAAGCCTTCAACATGTGAAGACCACCCTCTTTCCTTCACAGCCTCCTTTGCCCTGCTATTTATTTAACCAGGATGGCCTTTCAAATGTCTTTTTCTGCAAGGAGGAATGTGTCTGTGCTGGGCTTCCAAAAGGGCATCTTTAAACCTTCCCCGTGCTGCCCGCACACGTTTCATCCTTTGGCTCTTTATCTTGTTTAGATCCTTTTTAATGAGCACCCTCGTTGCAATGTCATTCCCCTTTTCCAAGTAAACACTGGCAGGGTGGACTTTTGCTGTCCCTGCACGTACATGATGGTCATGTCACAGGTAGGTTTTGGGTACCTCTGCCTTGGAGGACACAGGAAAGTGTTATGGATCATTTTGTGGGCTCAGAGACCAACTGCTCTGTACAAAGAACTCTCTGGTGCCAGAAAACTCATTTCAGCATCACACAGAGAAATACTCTATAAATGCTAATTTGTTTTCAAAGAGCCACTGAAGCCATGGTTGGAAGGATCCCTGGAGGTGTCCTTCAAGCTGGTAATCAGCGGCAGTGTTGCCCTCACCACTTCCCATCTCTCCTCCTCCCCTAAGAGAGGTCTCTCGCTGTCCTTTCTGAACCCAGAGCTCTGAGGCTGGCCGATCCCACACTGCAGTGGAGCCTTGCTTTGTCAGAAGAAGGGTGATGTATCCAGCTGGATCTATGAGATCACTTTCCTTGGTTGTTTTGGGGAGAAACGGCAGTCCAGCCTGCAAAAATGACTGATAAGTGGGGGAAGAAGCACATATCAGGCCTTCTTTTAATTTTCTTGCTATCAGCCTTCACTTGTGCAACAGCCAAGTTGTCCTCTTTATTAGAAACCTTGCAGCTCTCAATGTCAACTGCCCATGCTCGATCCTGTTTGCCTGCTCTGGGCAGTCACCATAACCAACCAGTGGTGTCAGGAGCTGTCCTCCAACACCCACGTGTTATTTCATGCTTGCAGCAGACCCACAACTCAAAGGGAAGATGTTTTCATGTCAAGCTTCACCATGACGGGTGGTATTTAGCAGGCTGATCTGCAGGCCAGCGCTGGTTTGCTCTGCAGGGGTGTTTCCTCCATTGCTGGCGCTCACACCTCCTATGGAAACCATACGATGGGTGGGGAGGTCTAGGTGAGCGCGGATGGGATGGGAGTCTCCCAAGTACTGGGCCCTGTCCTGCTGAGGCTCCCTGTGGGTCTGTGTGTCCGGATTCATGTCTTGCTGCCAGGTGGAGACATGGGGCATCCGGATCAGGCAGGAGGAGGAAGGCCAGCGGGAAGAGCTCCAAGCCCGGCAGCTCACTAGCTGCCTCTGTCCCATTGCAGAGCTCAGCTGGGGCCGAGCTGGGGAGCCTTTTGCACTGGGATCAGCCAGACGAGCAGGGGTCTTGCAGTATTAATTAAACATCTGGAGAATTTGGCAGGCAGCCCACTTCATTATCCCTGGTGCTCAAGGATGCTTTCAGGAGTCCTCCCCCTGCTGTCCCTCCTCTCATGGCTTCTTCCTTCCAGCACATCACCATTTGCATTCCCAGGAGAGACCTTCTCTCTTGGTCCTGGTGGGGAGGCTGCTCCTCCAAGGACTGTGTGTCCTTCTGCCATCAGACATGGTGCAGGCACCACGAGGTGGTGGGCAAAGCAGGCTGAGGAGCATTGCCATTCTTGTGGGGCCCTGCTGCATTGCGCAGAGCCACATTTTGGGGTGTCCCAGAGGGAAGTTGCACGTCTCTAGCCAAATGCAGTGGTGAAATATCTCTGGGGGGTTCCCTGACTGTACCTCCCAGACTCAGAAAGAAGCTGCTTCTCCGCTCTGGGGCACATTTCTGGCCCTGTGTTCCCAGGCTGCACCCAAACCTTGGGCAAGCAGCTGTCCATGGGGCAGGACATCCAACCACCTTGTCCTTCCCTGTAACTGCAACGTCTCCTGGCCCTCTGATGAAGCTGGGAGGGCAAAAGGGACATGGTATGGATGCAGAGAGCTCCTTTCTGAACTGCCGGTGCCACTAACAGAAATGAGGAAGTTCAGTCCCTCGATACTGCCACTTGCAGGGTATGTGCAGAAGCATGAAAAGCACTGGCAAAATACATCTGCTGCCTGGATCCTTCCTAAAAGTTTAAATGATACTGGTAGGCTATGGGAAACAGTTATTTTGCAATTAGTACATGGGAGGCACAATGAGATAATTAGCCACCAGTTAACAGGATGAATGTAACGACCACATTCCCTCCTTACTGATGTTTGGCTAATTTGCCATCGGTGGCCTTGTTAAGCTGTTATGAATTACGCAGGAGGCGCGGCGAGCTGGAATGCGCTAGCAGGGGTGCAATGGCGCATGGCTTGCACTGGTGACATTTGATGCTCTGCAGGGTGACAGCCCCCATCCCATGTGGTTATCCTGACTCCTGGCTGCTCTCTTTCCCCAGCGGCTGTGATGGCTCTGCCAGGGCTGTCTGCTGGCCTTGTTCCCAGACTTGGCCAGCTTGGAGATGGCCCCTGGACCTTGGTGTCCTCCTGGACACCTGTGCCTAGCTTGGCAAGACCACTTCTTCACTTGAGCAGAAGCACTCACAGTGCAGGGGAGATGCCAGGGGACATGGCCCTTGGCATGGCAGGGACCAGGAGGTCTGGGAGGATTTGCCTGGGGCCTGCCAGGTGCAAGAGGGTGGGATTTGCAGACCAAGAAGCAGCCTAATGAGGGATAAGCAAGTCTCTTGTGTGTGGTGTTAAGGGGAGGCTGGATAGCACCAAGGTGGGGACAAAGGAGGGCAGAGAGGAGGGCAAGCCTTTGGGATGGTCCACGGGGAGCCTGCAGGATAGTGTTTGCATAGCAGGGAAGTTGTGAGCTACCTCCTGGCCCTGAGGAACTCTTCCATTTCTGTCCTAGAAAGAGAGGATGGCCAAGAGACTTCAAGGTGCCTTAAAAACCTGGGATGTTCTGGGGCTCTACCCAAACATTACAGCCTCTGTGTCAGGAGAAGTGAGGTCTTGCTTTGGGCAGCTCTCCACCTCTGCAGTACCCCACGTCTGGGCATGGCGAGGAGGAGAGGAGGGGAGGGAAACGGGCGATGCTTGGCTGGTGTCTGCCCAGGTTTGATGCAGGCAGAGGTGGACGTGCCTGTGGAGGCAGCTGCATGGCCAGGCAAGCGCTGCGCAGGACCAGTCACTCACCCCGCTGCGAGCTGGAGGTAATTAGCTTGAGCCCAGTGTGATGCTGCCGGTACATTGGGAAGATGCTGCCTGAGATATTTCAAGGGCACGTGGCTAAGCAACCTGTTAAATGCTCCTACAAATCTAACAAGATAACCAGCCCCCTGGGAAGCTGAGCAAACAGTTGTATTTCCACTCGGAGGAGGTGAGTGACCTCCACAAACGTCGAGCTGTTCGCTGGGAGACTTGGGGGCAGCACGGGAAGAACTCCCAGGGGCCACAAAATGGAAACTCTCACAAAGCAGCTTGTCTTCAGCAATTTGCCTCTTTTCTTCCTGGCTGGAAGGAGAAGCTGCAGAGACAGCATGAAAATGAAATATAACCAGGAAGGATACCCCATTTCAGTTCTCCTGCATCTCTTACAGCTCCCTGCGGTCCCTGCTGCTTGTCTGCAGAAGTCCATGGCAAAGTGTTATTGAGCTGCTGGAGCTGACTGAATTTTTTTCATATCCCTGAAGGGCTGCAGCGACGAGTGCTGCTTTGAACAAGAGAGGACATTGTCAGCCAGTTGGCAGACCTGGTCCTCATGAGACCCACGCAGTGCCTGGTTGGGGCTGCTGAAAGTGCTCTATGCTGCCAGGTGGGAAGTGATGCAGGTATTTGGAACAAGGATGCAGGCTTAGATTAAACCTGCCTTGATACCAAGCTCAAATAATATTCGTATCTCCCACAACTTCACTGTGCTCCAGGTCTCTTTTGGAGAGGAGCTCTCCACTGCCCTGCTGCTGTTATTCCTCCTGAGGGGATTTGGTGGGCTTCAGATGCACCCTTGGGATTAAACTATGTTGGGAAATGGACCTTCCCATCCCTGCCTTGAATGTCTGCCTTAGAACCTGCTGGGCTTTGGATTGGCTTTGAGCTGCTCACCTGCTGGCAAGCTCTGGAGGCTATCGACCTCCCTGGGGGGCAGAGAGGGACAACCCATGGCATTAAAGAGGGATCTGAGCCCCCATGCCCCATAGCAATTCAGTGAGTGAGCATGGACCCAGAGGCATCATCACGGATGCTGAATTGTCCTTCCTCTGCAGGCTGCGGTGCAGGGACGCGGTGGAGAGCCCTCTGCTGTCCCTCGTGTTGCAGCACTGGCTGCCCAGGGGCGCTCTGCCACCTCTCCAAGCTGCTCAGCTCAGCCCTGCGGACTCTGCATGGTGCAGCTCAGGCAGCGAGAGCGCAATCCCTTCCCTGGCTGTGCTGCAGGCAGGAAGCACGAGGGCTCCTGAACCTTTGGGATGGGGAAGAAGCATTTTGAGCTTTTGCAGCTGTTTGCAGAGCACAAGTCCATCCATGGCTTTTGGGCTCTCTGTCATGTTCAACAAGCTGGCTGAGCCATGGTCTGCAGTCCCCTCCCTTTCCAGGGGCCCCATCCTTGTCTCTTTGTCTTTCTGTTGGATGGTGCTGCCCAGTGGTCCAAGCACAAGGATGTCCAAATGGGGTGTGCAACACCACTCAAGCCTGGCATGGGGATGGCCCCACTGCTGGCTTTGGTGACAGCAGGCTGGCTCGGGAGCACGTGCCCTTGCTGTCCAGCTAGCCCCACCAAAGGGAGGAGCAGCAACCTGGCTGCTGTAACATGTTTCCACCTCCCCACTGCAGTTCCTAGGGAAAAGCAAGCTCGGGGAGCAAGGCAGCAGGGAGGATGCGTGAACCAAGCCGAGATGCCATGGGCAAGCAGGCTGGTGGTGGGGCTGGATGGAGCACACAGGAGCTGGGTCACAACAAAATCTGCCGAAGGGCAGTGGCAGCTTGTATGTCCTCCTCCCCGTTCCTTGGGAGCGGAGAGGGACCTCGGCTCCACATTTCTGTGGTTTCTTTGCTCATTATAGGAAAAACGAAGGGTGAAGACAGGTCAATGAATCATTACTGTTTGGTTTGGCTGCGCCACTACGCCGTGTTTAGGAATGGCTGATTCTTTTTCTTCTTGTGAGTTGTTCTCTCTTCCTCTGCTCCTTCGGGTTTTGGGGTTGTTTTGTGTCTTTTTTTTTCTCTTTTTTTTTTTTTCTTTTTTTTTTCCCCCACGATTATCCTGAATTATTGCAAGATGGTGAAACAGCAGAGATCCTCTTTTCCTTGGGTTGGCTTTCCCTGCAGCAGATGTCAAATAAAAGAGCCCGGCTTTCGGATAACTCATCCCAAAAGGGGGTTGGTGCATCCTGGATCCTTCACCCGTCCCATGCTGAGACATTGCAGGGAGCCATTGGCGCGGCCCTCAGGCTCATGACAGCACTTTCCAGGGAAGAAAACAAAGTAAAAAGGAACAGAATTCCTCTATCTGTTCCTTAAGTATGTATTTCTCGGGTCCTTGCTGGAACATCTGTTCTGCATTTGCGCAAGAGACGCTAATATCTCTAGATTTGTTCCTTCTTTCGCTGCTGGGACGCTGGGGTTGTGTGGTGAGAGGGGTGCAGCCACCAGCGTGCGCAGGGACCGGGGCAGCGCCTTTCTCGAGGTGCGGGCACGACGGTGGTGCTGCGGTGGGTCTATGTGCCTTGGGGCTGTGCAGGACCAGGACACCGCACACCCACCTCCCTCCTGCCACGACACGCTCAGGCTGGAGAGGAGGCAGGGGGCAATTTTCTCATTTGAATCTCTGCTGGGTTATAATTTTTCCTAATTCCTCACCTGTCATGGCACAGGAGCTAGGAACGAGAGCTCCCTCTTATATGTCGTTGTTTGATTACACGGTGTCAGAAGAGCCTACCAAAAATTATACCATGTAGGTGGCACTGTCTGGCGGGGGACATGGCAGGGAGCCACGTGCAGGACTTACAGCCCATCCAGCTCTCCCAGCAGTGAGGGATGCTGAGAGGGGGAGACCCTGCTCCTTTGAGTAGCCTGACACTCCCAGGAGTCAAAAATCAATTTGAGGATGAGCCAGATGGGAAAAGGCAAATCTCACGTGGAAATCTGAGTATAGCTGTTGTCCAGATGACATTGTCCGTGTTTCTGCTCCCTCTGTCCCCCCAGGCTGGGTAGGGAGGGTGACAAAGCAGACCTACATCTTGATGGAGGTCTGGCTGGAGAGCTGTTAACCACCCGCGACTCTGCAACAGGATTGCCCTGGGGACTGCAGCAGGTAGCTGGAGGGCTGATGAGAGAGCAAACTGCTGGTGATATAGTCAAACTGGGGGGAGACTGCTGTGACAATTGGATGTGACATTGCAGAGAGGGAGATGTTTGCAAAATGAGGGATGCTCTCCCTGAAGGAAGGCAAGCAAGCAGCCAAAGAGTGGCAGTGAGCCTGGCCAGCACAGCCCAGCTCAAGGGCATGTGTTCTGGGTGGCGTTCAAGATTTTTCTTCCGAAATTGTCTGTCCTAGTAAACAATTTCATTGGCTCTTCAGGACAAACAGGTCTGCGTTCCTTCATGAAGATGTCTTTATTGACTGAGCGAGGGGGCACAGACTGTGTCAGTGCTGTCTGTAGGATGCAACAGCACAGCAGCATACAGAGTGAGGGTCATCATGCGCTGCCCTACCCTGGTGCACCCTCCATCACCAGCACAAGCATTGGAGACCCTGAACTACTGAACCTATGGATTACACTTGCCTGGCACGAACAGCTTGGCTCAATCATCTGAGTCTCCTGGGGCTGAATTCCCACCTCCATCTCTTGTGCATGGGTTTCCTGATGGAGCTTCAAGCAGAGGCTGGCTGCAGAGACCTTGGGGCTGGCTGCTGGCTTGGGTCTGCAGAGAGCTGAGGCATGGCTTGGCAGAGGTCTCTGATCCATGTGCTGTGCCCAGGGCAGCTGCAGGACGGGATCTGACGTGGGCAGAAGGAGCTGGTGCAGATCATGGAGTGTGACAGCCACCGGTGTCCATCCAGTGGCCTGAAGTGAGGTGGTGCCTTCAGCACAGTTTTGAGGAACAGATGCCCAATCCCAACAGGTGCATGGCCCTTTTCTTCTTCTCTGTGAGATCTGGGTGCTGCCATAGCAGTTTTTCTTTATGTCCCTTTACTGATGATAGTCGAGGGATGCAGGGGTTTGCCCAGATTTGCCCTCCAGCTCATCTCCTTGCATGTGCAGTGCAAGCTTCACCCGAGGCACTGCTGTCTCGCGGGGGTGAGCAGCACTTGCCATGCCTTGACATAGGAAGCCCAGGGCTGTGCTTGAGCCACCAAGGAGGGTTCGTTGGTCTTGATGCTGGCAGAGAGGGGTGTTTAATGACCCCCATAGTCCACGCTGGCCACTGAGGTCCCCTTCCGTGTTCACAAGGACCAGAGAGTCTGATGAAGGATGTGGTAGGAGAGCATGAATAGATAACATATTGGATCAGGAATAAATTAGCAATGGGCAGCGCTTCACCCAGCTCCCTCTGTCCAAGCCTCCTTCAGTGCAAATGTGCTCCGTCTGCATGTCCGGATGCACTGTTTAATCTGGTTTCAAATGTCCCAGGCTTTCCGTGGGAGAAACTTCTCCACAGACTCATAAATCTTCTTGTCAGGAAGTTTTTTTTCTTGCTATGGACCTTAAATCTTCCCTTTCTTAATTTCATGCTGCTCGTCCTCCCTTCTCAGTGCTGAGCACCTGGAGAGGTGCCGGAGCGCGACAGCAGCAGAGCTCTCAGCACCAGCGCTCTCATCATCAGTGCTCTCCTCCCATCCCGCTCTCCCAAGGGTTCCTTCTTGCCCAGCTCCGGCTCCCTCCCTGCCACCCGGTCCTGCCTGCCCCGAGGCAGCCCAGTGAGAGCCCTGGGCTGTGCTGGTGGAGGTGGGCGAAGCACAGGGTGAACCTGATGGAAAAGTGGAGGGGCCGCAGACCCAGGATCAGCTCTCAGCCTGCCCTGCCTCTAACCTCTTCCTAAAATCCACCTCCCTCACCCCAGGCAGGCAGGACTGATCCCTCATTTCCCTCTTTTCTGATATCCAGCCCAATTTTCCTTTGCTGCAGCGCCAGTCCCTCGCTGTTTCGCTGTTTCGCGGCAGTGGGGAAGACCTCAGCGCCTTGACCCGTGCCGCAGCCATCCCCGCTCCAGAAACCTGTCCGCTGCCTGCCTGTGCCAGTGCTTGGGGAGATGAGGACGCTGGGGCTGAAAGCCCTGTGGGCTCCCCAGGCTGCTGCCCACGCTGCTCGTGCGCTGCAAATGGATGAGCCCGGAGGAGCACCTTGCAGGTTAATCTCGAGACTCTAAACGCAGCCAGGTTGGGTTGCAGATGTTGATGCCAGAGTGTATTTATTCATTTCACAGTTTTGCTTATTTATCAGATCCTGTGATCATTAAATTGTGCATTACCATTTGGCATGTGGCAGGTTTTAATTCCTATGGCTGGTTTATGCCCTCTGCAGGTATTAGCCTAAATGCATTTCCTGACAAGTGATGGATGCTCCAAAAAGCCGTGGCAACATATTTATTGATCAGAGCTCTCCGTAACCCCAGCTCGCTAATGCAAGCTCTCGCAGCGCCAGGAACTATTGTCTCCTCAGACTGTTTCATTAACTCAGATGTGAGGGTTTGGACTTTCCTTCCACGCAGGATGGAGTAAATCTTGAGCGGTGTCAGCTCTGACAACAGCTCCGGCTCACTAAGTAGGGTAGACCTGGCCTGTGCTTGGCAAGGGGACCTCTGAGGAATATTTAGGGATGGAGAAGCCCTCCAAGGGCTTTCCAGTGAGTGTGGGGGCAAGCACAGACCTCCCGGGTGTATTTGGGATTAGAGGGTGAAGGGCTGGCTGGAAGCTCCCTTCAGGGTCTGTAGTGCAGATCCACTTTGGTGCTGCAGGGAACAGGATGTGTGTGCTGCCTGCAGGGCTGTGCTTGGGAAAATCCAGCAGGAAAAGCTTCTGCTAACCCTTAAAGAGATGGAGGAGCATGGAGGCATCCTGAGTTGCTCTGTATTTGGTGGAGATGTACATGGACTTTGATGGGCTCAGAACACTAATGGCCACCGTAGCAAGAAGAGATGAGGAGCAGTTAGCAATGTGGCCAAGTGTGTCAGAAAATGGTGCAATGGGCCAGGAAGCATCCTCAGCCCAAAGGTGTGTTATGGAGGCTTGAAGGAGTGACAGATCTCCTGATTGGTGGTGATGGGGCCACCGTGAGCTCCTTGCCTTCCTGTGCATGCAGCAGAGTGCGTTGTTGAATCTCCCTCTCTGCAGCTGCAAAGAACTGATCTTGCCTGCTCTTCCCAAACCCAGCCTGAAGGAGCCCAGCTTCTCCAGGGTCAATGACCAGAAGCCTTGAAAATTTCCACGTACTTCTGGGAGAGAATAGGGGAGACAAATGCAGGATGTCCTGCTCCATCCAGGGTCCCTCAAGAGCAGGGGCTTCATGAGATGACCTTGCCAAGCAGATTGTGGCCAGAACTGTGGAGGTGGCACCACTGTCCTTGGTGATCTGCAAACCCCCCTCCCACCAAAAATCTAGGAATTGCTTCATCCTGGGAGCAGGGCATGGCAGGCAGCTTCTCAGCACCTCTACCCTGCAAGATCCAGTGCGTGAAGGCACCTTGCTTGGGGCCAGCTGGTAACAGCTCCAAGCCCTCCTTTGCCTCTGTCCTCTGCTCCAGTGATGGCAGAAGATCTCCCCACTCCAGAAACAAAAACGAGTGATGCTAGTGGTTGCTACACATCATCCCATTGGCTTCCCAAGCCATATTTTTAGACTCCCCTTCCTGATACCGCACCTTGGCCATGCTGCAGCCTCCAAAACCTCAGCCCTGCACCATCCTCTCACCTCCTCTGGGAGCAGCGGGATGGGATGGTGTTGCCCAGGGGGCTTATTGCAGCTCGGTGCCTTGCAAGGAGAAGTTTGTGGTGGAGGACCACTGCTGTGGGGCAGCAGGGATGGAGCAGATGCTGGCAAAGCAGCCAAAGCCATGGTTGGATGGGAAGAGGTGAGGGATGGTGGAGAGCTGGTGGGAGGTGGGGTGGGCTTCTGTCAGTTCCTCAGTTATGGGAAACGCCGGCTGATTCAAACCTGCTGGCGGGGCTGTGTCTGGCTGCTGGAAAAGCTGCTCTCTGCTCCTGCTGGAGCGGAGCGACAGCCCACATGTTGCAAACATTTCCGGAAACCGGCTCCTCGCCCCTTCTCCTGCGGTTTGCACGGCCCCAACGCCCACGGTGAGAATAGACCGGGCTGTCGGGTGAGAGAGAGCTCCGGTGGTGGGATGATGCTGGAGCGCTCCACAAGGCTGGCTCTGCTCCCTCTGGCCACCAAACCAGTGGTCGAGCTGGTCTGGGGCAACAGGAGGCTGATGGAGCGGTTCCATCACTCGCAGACAGTTGCCTTCTGGTCTGACCATGCAAGCATCTCTGTATCTCCTCAGCCAAAGGTCCACGTGCTCACTACCAGCAACCCATTAAGTTTTAAAGCATCCAGTTGTCCCCACCACTCGGTCCTAAATGTTAGGGAAGGGGGTTTTCAGGGGGCTGTGGGGCTCTTTCCGCCTTCCCCTGCTGGAGGCTGGTGGAGAGATTGAGATATTTTATAGAAAGAAATTGGATCTTATATTAATAGAGAGAGATTACAGCTTAAGGGAAGATAAAGGAAGCCAAATGTCGTGTTGACGCAGTGAGGGGGGATCTTTATTGTTAAGCAGAGTCTTAATAATGCATAGTGTTGTGCTTGTCTTCTGGTAACTTTATTCCACCATTGTAAATCTCGTTTTAGTGATCCCATTATTTCAGCCTTAACTCTTGTTTAAAGCTGGCCTGGAGGAGCCGTCTGCCAGCCAGGAGAAACTCCTGCCTGTCTCCCCTCACACCGGACACTGGGAAATGCCCCTGTACCCCCAGATATTGCCCCCAGGCACCGGGGGGGCAGCGCTGGGTCTGGCACGGGGCAGGAGGTACCCACGATGGGGAGGAAAAAATGTGTGGAGTCCATCGGGGGAGCAGACATCAGGTGGAGAGAAACCCTGGTGGGACCAGAGGTGCAATCAAAGAGAACTCTTGGTAGCACCACCTTGGTGCTTGCAGCTGCAGGGGCCACGCATTTCCCACGGGCTCTCCAAACAGTTGCAAAAGCATTTTTGTAAGAGTACAAAAAAAAAAAAAGATATGGTTCGTTATAACCTCCATAGCAGTATGGCACCCAGCTGGGTTCCTCCTGCATCCCATCAGTGCCCGTGTCCCTTTGCCGCTTTGCTGAGGCCGGGGACAAACCTCGGTGGCCGGTGCAGTGCCATGAGCTGAGCTTTAATTAACGGAGAGTGGCAGCCGTTGTGCTCAGTGCTGCGATCTCAGGCTTCTTTTGCTGATCTAGGTGAGAGCCATTGCTCACCAGGTGGAGGAAATAAGGCTTGCTTTGGAACATAAAAGATTGTTTTAATTAAACCTGGTATTTCCAGGCTTGCTGCTGGCTGCAGCCAAATGGAGGAGGCAGTTGGAGTCAGTCAGAAAATTCCGTGTGAAAAAAGGCACTTTTTACTCTGTGGACTATAAATGGAGCAGGGCAGAGCTGGAACAAGGCTTTTCTTTTGTCTGCAGGAGTATTTGCGTCTTGGCCAGGCGATCTGGTGGCATCAGGTCAGGCACCAAAGAAATGCAGCTGCTCTGAGCAGCTGCAGAAGAGGAGCGGTGCTGCACGCAGCTCCTGCAGGGGTGCCCTGGGCTGCTCCAAGGCATTTTTCGCTCATCAAACCTGTTGAGGAGGTTGAGGAACATATCCCAGCCTCCGCTCTCAGCCACATTTCCTACATCTGCCATGATTTTGAAATCCTCATATGGAGACGTGAATCCCTTGCGCTGCTCCCTACATGCTCGCCCAGCTGAGCTCCTTCTGCCCAACTTCCATTTCCCTGGGCGGCAAAAGCAACCCAGGCAGAAGCACATTTTTAAGTGCTTGTGGGCTCAGGGTTTTCCCTGCATAGCAAGGTAAACATCACAGCTCCCAAACAGCGTGGCTGGCCTGGGAATGGAGCTGGATTTTGGGTTGAGCTTCGCAAAACTGTCAGGCAAGAGATCACCACAGCCAAATAAACTCGGACGGACAGACAGACGCAGGGTGATGGCAAGGACCTCCCAGACGGGCCCCCTGAGGTGGAACCAACTCACACGTGTTTTTCTGTAGCCACAGGCCATCTCCCACCCATGCACCAGAGCAGGGTGAAGAGCAGGCATCTCCAGCTGGATTTGCTCAGGCGCTGCCCCGTGTCAAGCACAGCCCCTTTTCCTCCATCTGTTGTGCCAGTTTATTTTGACCAGACGAGGATCTTGGTCTCCATGTGCCTGCGGATGGGCTGGGTGCTGTGCCCAGGGTGCTGGGCTGCATCTGGGAAAATGGGCTCCTTGGAGGTGCTCGGGGGCTCCAGGACCTCCTGGACCATGGGTACAAGCTGGGAGAAGGGCTGGGCGTGGGATGTTTAGCAGCACAATCAGGCCGTAGGGTCCAAAATGGAAACTTCCCAGCTTGTTTTGTGCAACTAGTTGATATTAAATCCTCACTCTCTTGCCTAAAATAAACACAACTGAGCAAAGACATAAAAATATGCATGTATCCACAGACCGGGATACGCTTACACGCCACATATCTGGAGTTTCAAACGTTGTGTTTGCCCAGAATGCTGCTTCAGCAAAACCAAAACTATTTGCAGAACAGAGTCGGTTACAAAAAACTTTCCCAGCTCAGAAATTTTTGGGGGCAAAAGCAACAATGTCTATTTAAGCGAAACTGTCTGCCAAGGTATTTTCAAACCAGAAAGCTGCAGATGAATCGAAATGGGCCTGTCTCAAAATAGGAATAAATTTAAACAAACAAACAAATGCACTGAGTACGGCATGAAACTACTTGAAATGATCAAACCGAGCTACATTAGTTGCTGTCCTTCCGCCCTTGAACTGCTGGCTTGTAGGAAGATAAAAGATCTTACATTCTTGTCTCGATATGAGACAGGAAATGTTCCTTAAATATCAAATATTTCTATGGATCAGCAAATACTTTTTTTCTTTTTTTCTTTTTTTTTTCTTTTTTTTTTTTAACAATGTCTCATCTGCTGGTGTGGCTTAATGGGTGCTTCTGCCAGGATGTTTTTGTGGTACAGCAGCGAGGTTTGTCAGCTGTCTGGGTCCCTTCAGTGGCTGCAGCCAGCTGATTTAAAGTGCGTATGAAAACCTTAATTAATCAGCAATTAGAAATGGCAGCTTGTCAGCTTGCAAAGCCTGGCACTGCAAGATACAGGCTTTGGCCATGTACTTTCTGAGCGCCAGCCGTGAAGCAGGGCATTGTGAAAACCTTCGCCATAGGGATGCGCTGCCAAGCTGCGGGCTTTGCAAACAACCAGCCCAAAGTCAAGGAGCAGAAAATGGATGGCACCATGTTGGAGAGGTGTCCCACACCATGCATGGGGGGAGAAGGGGCTCGGGGTTGTTACTCTTCCTCACAGGCCAACTCTGTGTTGGTCAATCTCAAGCGATGCCTACAGGGGCAGGGATGGAACAACGGGATGGCCGGGGCCTGTGGACTCCTGGGGAAGCCACATCTGCTGGCAGCCCCCTCCAAGGGTCTCTCTGAGCTCACAGCTCATGTCCTGTGTCCTGAGACCCGTGTCCCACCACCAGCCTGCCTGGCTGGACCAAGCCGTTTATTTCCCACACAGCCTGCAAAATCACTCTTCAGATAAATCTATTCTGGAGGTTTCTACACATTTTCCAACACATTTTCTGACAGTGTCCTCCAGACCTCCGGGACACATTGAGAAATACTGACCTACACCTCCCCATGAAACATCCAATGTGCCCTGCAGGAGCAAGACTGCAGCATTGAGCCAAATGACAAGAAAGGGTGCCCACATTCACCTGTACTTAAAGCCTTCCCCCCCAAAATGGGTCTAGGAGCAACAGCGTGAGCCAGGCAGGGTACATTAGAGATCCCCACAGGGATATTATTGTGCTGCTGTGATTTTAATATCCTTAGACAGGAGATAACTCCACAGACAAAAACAGGAACCTGGCATGAAAAATGCAGCCATTACCCCACTAGACACAGTTTCCTCAGCTCTGGGAAGCTCTGAGTGGAAGTAAATGCACACAGGATTGAAATTTCAGTCTGCTTCAACTTCCTCCTGGGGCCAGAGCTATGTGGAGAGAAAGAAAAAGATTTACTTCTTTCAGAAGAGGCTTAGAGCTCTTTACATATCACTGGGTGCCTGGTGCGGCATGCTGACCAGGTCTGTGCATTTCATCTCATTTCATCCCATTTCGTTAGGGCTTTAATCACGTTAATGACAGTTTTAACATTTCGGGATGGCTCCGGATCAGCAGCTGAGCTCTGGGCATTTTACTGCAACGGGGAGGATGCCAGAAGTTGGATGCTTCTCCTGAGCATCCTGGCTTTCCTGCTGCTCTGCACCAGCACCTTGGAAATATTTCCTGCAGGGACAGGGACATGGCCACTGATGGAGATCGTCCCCTTGGATCCCTCTGGCTGTGGCCCTGCCACATTTTCCACTCCAGCTCTCTCCGCAGCACTTTCTCCATCCTGTGTGCTTTCTTATGCAAGCCCTTCCTTCAGGTTTGCACTTCAGGACACAGGCAGACCAGCAGCAGTCCGTTTTTCCTTGGACATTTGCGCAATCCCAGTCCCAGAGACATTCATAAACCTTTCAAGGGTGAAAAAAACAACCCTGGCCTGGGAGGAAATTTGGCAAAAATAAAGACAGCTTTATCCAGGAGCCCTGCACTGCCCTGGGGGCTGGGAATACAAGGCAAATCCTGATGCGTTAATTAAAGGTTCATAAGTATTGTTGAATTACCCTCCAGTTGGCTCCTGCCACGACCTTGTACAACTTTCCCCATCCCTCCTTGGTTGCAGTTGCAGTGCACGGGGAATCAGAGCAACAAGCCCCCAGGGCAGGGAGGACAGGGCTTGGCCAGAGCCTGGTGCAGGACAGGGGCAGCTGCGGGGTTCTGGTTCGATGGCATAACACATCCAAGTGGTGGGAACACATGAAAGGTGTGAATCCCGCTGGCATTTCTCTCCTGTCTCCCAGGACTCAGCACTGCAGTGGATGCGGAGCAGTCTCGTGAGGACAGGATAGGCTTCAGTGCAACTGGAAGCTGTGATGAGATGAGGTGGCTTGCTGACAATAGGACCTCTCAGCTGCACCGAACACCTCCTGAAACGCAAAGAGCCCCCTGTGAGAAGTAAATCTTCATCATTTTTTTCCCTGCAGTGGCTCCAGATGAGCACTGGGGCAGGTTTTCATTTCAAACCTGAATTTTCTCTCAGCAGCAGAAGTGCTAACCTGTCAAAAAACTGGGAACATGAAATTTTGTCTCAAAGCAGCAATTGTGTGTCCCACCACTGCAAGTGGGCACCTCACGCCTGGGCAGCTCTCAACCCCAGTACACAATTCACAGTCACCTCATTTCAACCAGCAAGCCTCAAACACTTATTTAATTGCCTGGTATTCATCTCTTTGTGAATTGCTAATTACTATGATCTTGTTTGTGTTTGCATTTATACCACTAAACAGATGCCAGACAGCATCGTGCTCGTTCTGCCACACTACTTGCCCATCTTTTTCTTGTGTAGTGGTTGCATATATCCTTTTCCAAGTGAATTTTACCCCTTGCATTGTCTTTGCTTTACAAACAAGGCATTGAGCATGGAATACCATAACTCATTAGTCTCAAATAATTCAGTGGCCAAAGCCCATGGGTTTTCCAGCCCATGCCACACTGGCAGCCCCTGCAGTCAGGGAGTGGGATATTTTCTCAACAACTGCCCTGAGGATCTCCCTGCAGCTACACCAGCTTCAGCCCTCAGGAAAAGCATCAGCAAGTTTAGACTGAAAGCTGGCCCAATTTTTCTCCAGCAAAATCTTTCTGATTGAAAACTGAGATGTTTTCAGCAAGAAAAGAACAACTGGGAGCAAATTACTGCAGTTCAGGTCAGGCAAAAAGGGGCTGCCCAGGGTGTTTTCATGGGCAAAGAGGAGATATTTCCGACTCTTGCCTGCCCCTGTGTGCACGCATGACGGCTGGTCAGACTCATCACCGGTGATGCATGATGTGCAGCCAGCCCCATCACCCGCGACGCATTTTTTCCCTCCTGCAGGTCACATATCCCAATGTGCCAGGGGAGGCCCCTGCCTGAGGCCACCTCCTGAGACCCCTTCCCGTTTCTTTCCAACGCAGCTCCATGGACATCGGTGGCATATCTCCACTTCTGCATGCAGACTGGCGTGAGCTGTTTGCTCGCAGGCTGGCAAGGGCAGGAACTCAGCCCGTGGCTGGCAGCTCCTGGCCTGACCCCAGCCAGGCCCCGCACCGATTGCTCTGCACAGGCTTTTACGACTCTTTCAGCTGCACTCAGCTTTGATTGTGCCTGATCAAAATGCGCACGGCCAGCTTTGATAATCGCTGATGATCAGGAGCTTTTAGGAGGCAAGTGACAGGGCCAGTGCTAGCGTGATGGATTGGGTCATTAGGAGCAGCTGTTCCCTCCTTGCCTTGCCTTTTGAAGGGCCGGAGTTTTTTCTCGCTGCTCTGGGAAGCTGTGAGGGTGTTTTGGGGGTCCCTGGGTATTGCGTACTCTCAAAAGCACGTGAGCATGGGGCTGCCCATCTCGCAGCCACCCCAGCCTGCCCGCTGCGGCCGTGCGGGTGCTGTGCCGGATCACCCACCTTCCTCGAGGAAGAGCTGTGGTTTTCCAGACGAGACCTCAGCTCCTCCAGGACAGGGAAGCGGCTGCAATTACCACCCACCAACGCAAAAGAGCATAAACACAGCGGTCATAAATACCCCCCTGCCCTGGAGGAACCGAGCTGCTGCCAGCAATTAGTGAGCTCGTTACAAACCCCAGAACATGCTTCCAGCCCATCTCCTGCTGCCTTGCCCCTTTCCCTGGCCTCCTTGGGATTTCTGAGCTGCAGTATGGGAAGCTGGTGTGTGCTCGGAAAGGTGATGCAGCCCTAGCACCACTAAAAGCGAAAAGCTTTGCTTTGTGCCAGGTCCTGCTGTTTTGGGGAAGCAACCCACACATCTCCAGCCACCAGTGACCTCTCCAGAGCACGCTCCCACCCTACAGACAGAGCCAGGGACCTGTCGCAGCACCAAAGCATAGGGAAGGCTGGTGTGGACCAGACTGCAGAGCCTGCTGGGCTGCGAGATCCCAGGGAGAAGGCAGGTGGGGAAAAACGGAGCTGCATTTAGAGAAACCCATCAGAGATGCCATGACAGCTCGCTCTGCCTGTAGAGATTTGGCAGCCCTGGGCTAGAGGCAAGCTGAACTGCTTCACATGGACACAGCACATAGCTCTGCATAGTGGGGCTCCTTGGAGCCGTTCATCCCCGGGTGGTCTCTGGGGATGGGTGTGCAGGAGGTGACTGACGCGCGCAGAGCAACGCTACGCGTCTGCCTCCCTCAGGACACCTCGTTCAGCCCTCCTGCTCTGCTGAGATGCCATCAGTTTCGGAATTAATTATAAATGCGAATTGGGAAAAAAAAAATCATTTTGTTTAATAAAAAAAAAAAGGGGGAGAGAGAGAGAAAATTTGCCAGAGCCATACATTAAAAACAAATTATGCTCAGCAGGCAGGTGAGCCAAGGCCCGCCAGGCAATCGGGAAGGCAGCGTGCAGGCGGTAATTGAAAAAAGTGAGACGTGAGCGAGCCGCTTACGCGCCGGCATAATAACTCCCACCGCACACATGCAGTCACGGAGCTAAACAACCGCAGTGGTGGCCAGGGCAGGGACAAGAGCTGCCCGGGGCCCCGTGTCCCTGCTGTCCCCTGCCACCCTGCTGGGTTCTGTGTGCCCGTGAGCTGTCACAGCGGCGCTTCCTCGCTGTGCTCAGGTCACCCCTGTGGTTGTTGAATGTCTGTGAGTGCTGGGGGCTCCCTTTATAGCCCAAATTAAGGGTTATTGCGGAGCACACAGCTGGCTCTACAAACCATGGTTTGTCCTGGGTTGGGGGACCAGAGACTCAGAGAGGTGGAAAACTTGTCCCATGTCACACAGGGGACCCCGCGTGGGGAGCAGTCCCAACCCATGGCCCCGTGTAAGGCACAAGGAGTGCTAAAAACAAGACAAACTAAGTGCAGCTGGCATAAAATCCATGCAGTACATTGAACTGTAATGATTCTGACAATAAAGCAACCCAATAAATATTATGAAATGAAAACAGCCCTCCGGGAGCGTTTGCTATCGATTGCTGAGAGCTGGCATTTGTGCAGCAGATTACGTGCGAGACAGGTTCGCTCTGGCTTTTCTTCTTTCCCTTTCAAATGCGGAATGAAAAGAGCTCTCTGGAGTGTGTGTTTGAGGGGGACCCCCCCTTGTGCTTGGGCTCTGTCAGGAAGGAGAGAAGCGGGTGAGAGAGCTGGGACATGGGAGAGGGGTACGGGTATGAGCCCTGTGGGGATGCACCTCCTGTCCTTGCAAGCAGGGACAGCCCTGCTGGTGTCCCTCTGTCCCAGCTTGTAGAATCAGAGATCCCCAAACCCCATATCCCCATGGTTGGTGCACGGTGTGGATCCCCTCCCATGGGGTGTGGGGAGGTGAGCTCCTGGTCTTCCTGAGCATCCTGGCATCCGGGTCATCCTGCGTACCCTGGGCATCCTGAGCATCCTGAGCAACCTGGGCATCCCTGTCCTCCCCCGCACCCAACCCCATGCACTCTCCTGGGTTTCTCTGGCTCCTTCCTGCTGCTCCATGACTCCTTCCCCTTGCTAATTAACCCTGTTTCTAGCAAGAGCCTCTCTACTGCTGCTAATTACAGGACCACCACCCTGTGAGACAGGAGTGTGTTATGGACTGGTCCCTACCCATGCTTTCTAACAAGGATGGGCAAACTCTGAGGAGGTGGAAGGGGGTAAGAAAATTCCTCATAAATTCGAGATATGGTGGGCAAGGTGGCTTTTCTGGTTTGAGGAGCAGGGTCCCTTCGATGAAGATGGGAGGAGCCAGGTTTGGAAGCAAGCAGTCCTCCCAGCAGCAGGCGTTGGAGGTTCACCATCCTTACCACGGATGCTGAGAGCTTACCCAGGCTGAAGGGAAGGCTGGACAATTCCATAGAAAAGAGAGGTTCATAGTCACACGGGAATTACAGCTCGCTTAGGGAGCCCCTGAGCCGAGCGGCTGCTGCATCTTCAGCGAATGCCCAAATAACAGCAAAAGAGAGGCGGTGTCAGCAACGCTGGTGCTGAGCCGTGCTCCTGCCGCGCACAAATCCTGCCGTACGCTCCTCAGTGCATCCCTCTCCCTCTCTGCCCTCAGACGTCCCCCTGTCGGCAAAACCTTCTTGGCTGTGGACTCACGGCAGAGCACCGGAGACACCGAGAGTCATTGCTCGGCACAGTAATGTTTGCCATGAGCAACTCCGTATTAAAAAAAATAAGAAATACATTTAAAAGCTGCTGCAACATGAAAAGAGAAGTCTTAGAGCATGTGTTATCTGAACCAGAGCACCCAGACTGAGCTTGGCTCTTTCACCAGCCTTGTTTTTCCAAGCAGCAGCTGATTGCGATATACCAGGTGACATCTCCAGAGATCTGCCTCTTTTTTTTAAATTATTTTATTTTATTTATTTATTTCATTTCTGACAGATTTCTTGCAAACAGCTTGGACAGGACAGGAATGAAAAACAAAAAAAATAGAAATACTAGTTATCCCTCATTGGAAAGAGAGGATTAAATTGCTCCGTCTTTTGTAGGCATTTTACACACTGATGTTGTGACTGACTGCTGGGTGCATGACAAGAATGGGCCTGAATCTGCTCACAGATATTTACCAGGATAAATGTGAAGTATCTGTGCTAGAGTCAATAGTTATTACCTAGGATTTTATCAGTACGAGCAATAGCAATTGAAGGTTTTTTTCAAGGCATCTCCAAAAAAACCCATTCCTGCTGGCTAAAGAGATACAATTCTTTGCTAACTGGAAATAATCATACACATTTTGCTATCAGCGCCTGCTAAATAAGTCTGGGGCTGTGTATTAATGAGGGCACTGCAAGAACTTTGGAGGGCAGCCTCGGCATTCGAAATGAAGGGGATGGGTGGGAACGAGTGTCTGGAATCAGGCAGAGGAGCACAGAGAGCAGGGGGTGCCGCGTTTGGGAGGGATAAACGAATGCATGAGTGCAGAGCCAGGGGAGCCCGGAGAGGCAGCGGGATGGCAGGAGAGGATCAGGGTGTTGAGACGGATCACTGGCTTAGCATGAGTCAATAGTGTGATGGTTTAGCAGAAAGGGCAGCTCACCTCCTGGGATGCATTAATGTTGGATGCTGGGTGTGAGCCAGGGAGAGCTGCAATTCTGCTCTGTCTGAGCCATGTCCAGGTCTGGGCACTGCAGCTGAAGGCACCTGCAGATGAACAACGGCGTGTTTGAGCTCAGGGATGCTAAGGTGGGCCAGGAATCAGCCTTTCCTTCCTGTGCAAACATCTGTGTTCCAGGGGCAGACAATGAAGAACATTGGTTTCTAAAAAGCTCATCCCATTTCTGCAAATGGACCTCGGCCTCCTCTGAGTTTGAGTCTGTGGGAAAATGTCCCCCCCGTCTTACTACTTCTACCCCTCAGATCCTCCTCCCAGGCCATTAGACCCCATCATCCTTCCACATACCTGCTTTACTTGGGTATGTCTTATCCCACGGAAGAAGCGATCCCCATCTCCTTCTCTTGCAGGGTGTCTCCACTTCCACCTGTGTTTCTGGCTGCAGACCCCTCTCCCACTGCCCCAGGACCTGTGTCTGGCTCCCAAGGACACATCAGCAAACCAGAAAACCCCTATTGATTGCTTGGTGAAAGCAAGGGGCAGACTTCTCCGCACCGGTTCCGTCCTGCTTGCGATGCGCTGTGCATAGTGGCTTCTGGGTGACATTAGTGCTCAGGTGGGTGTGCGCACACTGGAGGAATACGCCAACACCAAGCATATCCCGGGGTGGTGATACAGCCTCGGGATTAAGCTCTTCTTTCAGCGGCAGTAAGAGAAATCTGCGGGAGGTCTCTTGAAATCAGAGGGATAGATTATCTTGGTAGTAAAAGCAATCAGAATCTGTCCTGCCCAGGATATTTAAATAACACCACCGGCTGCATGGCTTCCGGGGATGTGCAGTCAGGGCTGTGACTCTGGCACTGGCAGGGGCAGAGATTTTTGTGGGACTGTGACCATGCCCGAGGATGACTCTCCCCCCTCCTGCATGCTGGGCACCCACGTGTGCTGCCCTGCCCCGGGGTCCCAGCACCCCAGGGACAGCCCCGTGTCCCACGCCAGCCTCGGCGAGTCCTCCCCACCGCTCCCTCCTTGCTGCTGCCGCATGGCTGCCGGACAAACGTGCCCTCATCCAGACACCCGTGCCATGCGTGGCATCCTGCGTGTGTCACCTCACCAGCCCCATCCAGGGGCAGCCAGGGCCGGGGAGGTGCAAGGGGTCCCCCTCACACCATTCAGGGGGCACCCGAGCAGGTAAGCGACCCTCTGGGAGCCCTTTCCCAGCAGCGCGGGGCGAAGCGCTCGCCCTCAGCGCAGCAGGAGCTGATACAAATCAGCGCTCGCCCAGCCCGCAGTGCTCAGATGCCCGGCGCTTAACGGGGCTCGCGAGCGGCGTCTGAAGTGCTGTGTTCAGATGAGACGCGTCCTCTTCAGAGGGCTGCGCTTCCCCATCTGCCTGGCTTTTCATTCCTCCTCGCCTTTTTTCTTTCCTTTTTTTTTTTTTTTTTAGAGGTTTGGAAATGAGGCCGGTGCTGGAGCATGATGTGCCGCTTGTTTTAAAGGACGAGGTTCGCACCGCAATCAGAGACAAGACACCCCGTTCAGCGGTGGTGCCCCTGGGGTGCCCCATCCTGTCTGCCAGGGAGGGACGTAGGAGCAAACATCACCCACGCATCACTGGAGCTGTGCACAGCCTCGCACACACACAGGCATCAGACCAAAGCCTTGCACGCTGTCTCCCACACACGCAGCGTGCAAAAGCTGTCACCCACCTCCCCTGTCACGCAGCCATCACCGACTGAATGCTCGCTCTGCCGGAGCATCCCTTTGCACCCGAGCACACGTCTCCAGCTCACGGAGCCTGTTGCTTGAACGTTTTGCTGTACTTACCGCACGCACATCACCTCTCTCATGCATTTCTTCAAACGAACAGAAGAGCGCACACAAAAGCGCAGTCTCCGCACACCATTACCTAGGCACAATCAGCCTCCCCAAAGCCGCCTTGCAGACAGCCACTGCTTCTCGCACCCGCACCCTCGCCTCCGTCGCATCCTCCCGCCCCGGCGCAGCCCCCGCAGCCTTTGGCAGCTTTTTGGGACTGTTTTTGTTTGCGGTTTGATCTCCTGTGCTTTGTGCTGCAAAGAAAACCAAGCTGCCTCAAAGGGAAGGAGGGGAAGCGTCGCTGGGGCAGGGCAAATCACCCGGCTCTGGAGCAGTCCTGCACTGTGCGTCCCTCCCGGCACTGCCCCAAGCAAAGCCAAGGAGACTGATGTCTTCTGGACAGACAGATGTAATGGGAGGGAAATTAGGATGGGAAGGGAGAGGCTTTCTCTGGGTGTAGGAGAAGGCGTTGAAACTGGGGCTCATGCCCTAGTGCCTGCTCCCGCCCAGGTGTGAGGGTGGAGAGGTTGCAGGGTCTGCTGTGGGTACCATAGTTAACCCCTGGGTTTTGGGCCCCAGCGTAGGGCTAACCAGCCCAACTGGGATTTGGGAAGCCGAGGGCAGGGGCAGGAGATGCTCCTCCATCCCCTCTCCCCCAGCTGGGATGGGCTCGGCTGCAGCGGCTCCGTGCGCGCATCTTGTATGCTCATGGTCGCCAGGTGCTGCTCTCCAGGGTTGGCATGATCCTGGTCCTGGCCCCCATCTCCTGCCAAGGAAGGGCAAAGCTCACCGGTACAGCACCTCATTTGGTTGCAGCCACCCCTGGGGGGGAGCAGAAGGGTGGCTGCAATAAGCCGGGGGGTCGGGTGGGAGAGAAGGGCAGGGGGGAGGAAGGGATGGGGAGGAGAGCGGGCACACAGGAGGGGAGGGAGTGCCAGGGGAGCGCTGATAGATGGAAAAGGCAATTAAGACCCAAAGAAAGAAGGAAGCGAGACCTAAAAGGTAACTGACTAGAAAATTAAAATTATTCAGCTACGGAAAAATAGAACTAATGGCTTCAACACGGCGTGGTCCCCGGCAGATCAGCACAAGCAGCACATGAGGAGGGGTCTCCTTAGAGGTGCCAGGGACAGAGTGGATCCCCAAATGCCGCAGGTTCTGTCACAAGAGCGGGCTCCTTCCAGCCCCCTGCCTGTGCCCTGCTGTCCCACTGCCACCCCCAGGCTGCCCAACTGCTCTCCCCAGGCTGCCCTGGCAGGTTTGTCCCCACGCCTTCAGGGGCTGCGGTGGTGCAGGAGGCCACGTGGGCTCTTTGCCTGTGGGGCAAAATGCCCCCTGTGCTTTGTGGGGTTGTGTACCACACCTGGCTCCTGTTCTTTCTGGGTTGCATCCCGTATTTTTTCAGATGGTTCTTCCAATTTACTGAGATCATCTTAAATTCTAGCCCCATCCTCCCTGGTGCTTGCAGTCCCTCTTGGCTCGCTGGTGCCTGTGGATGGAAGAAGTACCCACTGCCCTCCATCGCTTGGGCCACCACTGGAAGCATTAGGTGAGCCGGGACATCCCATCCTCACCCCAGCACTGCCTCATCATGAGACCGATGGGAATAAGCATCCCTGCTGAAAGGGAGAGGTGGTGGAACCAGGGCTGGGGCCGCCAGGAGGGCACCAGTGCTGCGGTGTGGCATTGCCAGGGCGGGTCCAGACTGCGTGGGGTGCTGGGAGGACAAAAAGGGTGAATGTCACTGGGCACTATGCAGTGGCTGTGGGGGGGACACCTCACTCACCTCTCCGTGGCATTTCTACACCTTGTTCTGTCTCTCTTTTCATTCTGCCTGGGCTCCCAGCTGCTTCTATCCTGAAGGCACACAGAGAAAACATGGCATATTATAGGATGAGAAACTGTAAACATAGGTTTCTTGCTAGTTTTTTTTTTTTTTTTTTTTTGTATGTGAACATCAGCTAAAGCCACAGGGATGGGGTATTTAATTAAAGCACTGTCTTTCATCTGCCCTTAGGTTTGGCAGGGTCCTTTCAGAGGGATCCCATCCCATTGAGGTTCCGACTTTACTGGGGGAGTGATGGGGGCATCTCCCTACAATGTCTTGACCCTGCCCAGCCCACCTGGGCCCTGGGGTTATCACTCAGCCAGGGCTGGGATACCTGGAAGAGGACAGGGAAGTCCCAAACCTGTCCCAGGGCTCTTTCTGGGTGGGATCCAGATCCTGGAGCAGAGCCTGCCAGGATCCATCTGATCCCAGCGGATTCCCCCTCTGAGACAATCCTGCCTCATAGCCTTGTCCCTCTTTAACATCATGTCCCTGAAAAATTACCTATGATTTGCACTCTGTGCATTGCAGCATCTTCCCCTGGAGGGTTCCCAGGCTCTTTATGCACTCTAATTAATAATGATCTTCCTTATCATCACGGTAATTTATTTATTCAGCACCACGGGGCAGGCGTGCTGCCTCACAGACAAAAATACCCCCACATCCTCTCAGCGGTGCTGGTGGAAGCTGAAGGACTTGCTTTGCAACCAGGATTCTGTCCCAGAGCCTGAGCAAGAAGACCGGCCGGTGCTAAGGCTGCAGCCAGGATCTCATCCTGCAACAGGGCTGCATGGGGCTGAGCAGAGGCACTCCTAATCCCCTTTGCAACCTGCTGCTCTGGCCCTGCTTTTGCAGCTGTGCCAAGACCCCTTAGCCCTCGGTGGCAACCCAGTCCCTGCAGCTTCTGGGGGCTTGTCACCCTCTGGCGGGGCTGCTGCCGCCCAGCTGCGGGCTGAATGAGGCCACAAAGCCTCTGCTCAGCCCTTCCAGGCTGCTCGGAAGCAGAGAGGCGGGAGGGGGGCAGCCGATAAGGCGAGAGGTGCAGGATGCCCGGGAAGATTTATTGTGTTGTGTTTTCAATTCGCACATCGACACAAGACAAACAGATGAGGTTTCAGTACAGCAAGCTCAATTAATCAGGGCTTTGACAGCTGTGAAGCTGGACATTATTAATCCCATTTGCAGACAGGATGAAGGGGTAATAATTACACTTCCCCCCAAAAAGAAAGGACATTTCTTCTGCTGCTCCCCTTCTCCTTAATTTCCCAACATTTCCCGATTGCAGTCCCTAATACTGCTATGCTAATTGCAAAAATATTTCAACTCACCCATTCCTTGCAAAATTGGAAACAAAATGTGTGAGCATCGAGTCCTGGGAGTATTCTTGGGGCTGTGAGGCTTCTGGGGACGGGGGGGCACCCAAAGCCAGGCCTTTGGGCAGCAAGAGTTGATCTCTGGAAGCATTTCCCTGTGTGTTTGCGGCCACAATAAGTGGGCACGGCAGTACGGGATGCCCTGGGTCCATCCACGGGGGTGTGCAGGCAGTGAGGAGGCTGCAGGTTTGGGATGCAGGGCAGGGAGCCATGGGACGGACCTGGGGCTGTCTGTGGGCACGTAGGCTTGGCAAGGACGTCCTCACTGCCAGCTTGAACCCAGCTTTCTGTGGCCAGAGAAGCCAGCACCGGGGAGCAGCCCGATGCATCCCTGTGCAGAGCCATGCAGACCCCACGCCGATCCACCCGACGATGTCATCTTCCAAGCAGGAGACATTTAAACAGTGAAATGCCAAAGGAGCAGCGTGGTATTTAAAGGCAAAGATGCAATTACCGAAGTTCTTGGGAGAGCAAGCACACAAATGAGGGAGGTTCGGGGAGGAGGTTGTTTATCCTGCTCCTAATTCCTCGCTCTGGGTAAGAAGGGGCTGCACAAACACGGGGCTGAGCGGAGCATCTCCGGAGGGGACGGGTTTGTTTGACAGTTTGCCATTAGAGCGTCTGAAAAACCTGACATCGCCTGCAGCCACCGGGAAGGTGACAAGCTGCGCTTCCCACACTATTATGCCTGGCTGAAGCCTCGTTACAGGCATTAGTGGCAGAGGGGCTTGGATCGCATCCGTGCCCAGCAGGTGGGAGGTGCAGCCAGAGGGGAAAATAACTGGGCAAAATTTGTTGTAGGGTGGGTTCTGGGCTGGCGCTCAGATCTGGTCCCAAATACTCTGCCAGCGGATCCCCCCCTTCCCTAAGTCTCTTCCCATCACATCTCACACCCTCTCTCTCCCCGTCATCACAGGCAGCGGGAGCTGATGACCCAGATGCCAGAGGGGTCTGTTTTGGCTTGGGGACAGAGGTGTCTGCACGCTGCTGGCCGCTGGGGATGCCCCAGGCTGGTGCAGCAAGGGATGGGGCAGTGATGCTGGCGTGGTGCTGGCGTTACAACCACGGTCCACCCGCAGCTCCTGACGCCACAAGAGATGGCTTTTTCTCTTCTGATAAGGTCGGTGAGCCTCTGCAGGGAACCGCAGCGTGCACACGAGGCTGAAGGTGTGGAGAGCCTGGCCCCTGGGAGGGCCCAGCCTCTCCCCCTTTGTCTCTTCCAGCATTTCGGTGTTGGAAGCATTAGAAAGCTTTCTCCCAACATCCAGCCCAAATCTTTGTTCTTCTGCATCTGTCAAGTGCCTTTGGTGCTGGGTAATGTTAAGTAATGCTAATTTTATTCCAGCTGCCTTGCTTGTGCTTAAAAACACAGTTGCAGAGAAAGAAAAATCAACATCAGCTGGAAGTGCCATCTTTGAGAGAGAAATGTCGGAGCAGCGGAGGGGGGACAAGACTGAAAAGCTGAGGGAGAGGAGGAGAGATGCTGCAGCACCCGGCTCTCCTGCCTCTTCCTGGCCCCGGCCAAGCTTCGTGCGATTGCAGGCTGTGGTTTGGCAGCCCATAATATCCAGCTGGAGGGCACCGAGTGCGGGATCAGAAACAGCATGGCCACAGGGTGCAAAGAGATGATCTCCTGTGAGCTTTGCCTCTTTGTTCACAGGTGCTGAAGCACTTTCGGGGGTTCTCTTTGCACCTGCAGCTTCTTGCAAACTGCAGGGCATTGGCCCCGGCAGCTCTCTGGCTTCACAGCCAGTTTAAGAAAAAGAAGTAAATAAAATCAAATGCCAGGATCTGTTGCTGCCTGTAGAGGGACGGCCACTGCTGCAGCATTGCGGCCTCGGCGGGAAGATGGCTGCCTGAGGGAGGAGTTCCCACCTCGGCCCTAGGTCAGGCCGGGGCATTATTTTATTCGACCCTAATCTTTTTTTAAGAGCTGGACTAAATGGAGGTGAAGGTGAAAGCGTCCCCCCCTCCCCGCTGGAAGCTCGGCACGGGGGCCGTTTCCTGCCCGCTCGGATGGGGTACGCCTGGAGTTTGTCAACTCGAATTCAACCGAACGCTCAATTCGGTGGCTCTGTGGGAGGCCGGGGCAGCGGGGCGAGCGGCGGCTGCAGATGTGGGCAGGCAAGGAGGGAGGCGAGGGCAGGGCTGGGCCTGGGGCTTGTCCTGTCCCAGCTGGAAAACCCCCGGGAGGTCTGTGCTGGGCAGGGTCGTGGCCAGGCTTGGGAAGGAAAGAGAATGAAAGAGAGAGAAAGTGTGTGTGAAAGAGAGAATGAAGGAAGGAAAAAAAAGAACAAGGGAGAAAGCAAAAAAAAAAAAAGCAAGAAAGCAGGGAGAAGAGAAGAGAAGAGCAAAAGAGAAACA
>VXAA01004596.1:162525-178150 GCA_013399115.1 Anseranas semipalmata | reverse complement strand
GGGAAGGGAAGGGAAGGGAAGGGAAGGGAAGGAAAAAGTGGAAAAGAAAGAGAGAAAATGGAAAAGGGAAGAAGGAAGAGAGAAGAGGAGAAAGGAAAAGGAAAAGGAAAAGGAAAAGGAATAAAAAAGAGGGGAAACCCTGGCTTCCAAGGCTGGAAGAAACTCTCCTGAGGAGCTGATCTGACCTCCCACGTGCTCAAAGCCATTGAAATAGAAATGAGCAAACACAGGGGAAAAAAAGTTCCCTGAATATTTGCTTGTCTAGAAGAATGAATTTGCTCGGTCTGGGTTGCGCCCTCTCCCGTGTTTGCGTTCTGCAAACACCCAGCCCTCGGGCTGTACCTGCGCAGACACTGGGGCAGAGCCACTCGCAGCCTTGCGCACACAAATTAGCGCTGAGATGAGTTGGCTGCTTCCAAACTGCCCTGAGCAGCCGTCCTGCTGCCATGGGCTGCCGAGGCCGGCCTCACGGTGGTTGTTTTTAGAAAAATCACAGATTTTAACAGCATGTTAAATAATTACAACTTGCCATCTGCATCTGAGGAGTCTGCAATCCACTGCCAGACATGCCCGAGGCAGGAAAATGGGAGGATAGGTTTTCTTTGTGTGGAGTTTTTGACTCTGCTCCTCCACATAGAGGTGTGAGAAGTGTTTGGTGGAGGGGTGTGCATTTACGTACAGGCGTGTTTGGAGGCAGGCATGCAGAGCTCTGTGTGTTTGCGAGGCTCCCTGCATGTGCTCTGACCTGGTATAGGGTTTTATAGGGTCAGCAGGATCCTTTGTAGCCCTCCAGGCTGCTCTAGAGGGAAACCTCTGCCCAGCTGTGGCTAGATGTGGGGCCAGGTGGTGTCTGCATCTGCTCAGCCCTTCCGCTCTGCCCCTGAAATGCTCTCGCTGACTCTGCTTGCAACCCCGGAGCTGCAGGACCCCTTCCCAGGGAGCCCAGGCAGGCTCCCATCCCAAGCCCAGCCCAGTGGCTTGGTGAGGATGTCACGGTGCGGCGCTGGGTAGAGCAGGAGCTGTCCTTTAGCCCTGCATGGCTGGCACTGTCCTGCTGGTGCCACCCGCTGTGGCACTGCTGTGTGTCCATGTGGACACACACAGGGCTGTGGGGACACAGAGGGTCTCTCCCAGTGGTACTTCTCCCAGTTCCCCGTAGATGGGAGCAGAGGTCTCCTTTTCCTCCAGCTCCAGCTTGGTGGGACAGAGCAGACCCTCTCGGAGCAGGGGGTTTCTGTCCAGCGGAGGGCATGCGATGTTTTGTGGTCCCCACTTTTTCAGTCACTGGTTTTGGCACAGGGGGGGGACTCTGCCTCTGGGAGAAGATGACCTGCACCCACCTCCTGGACTCCCCATCCCCAGCAAAGCCATGAGGTGGTTCACTCACCGCCCCCTCATATTTTCTGCAATGCTGTGTGAGCCATGGTTAATAACACTTAGCGCTTTCCAGCTCCGAAGCACATTGCAAGTATTTCCTAATTAATTCTCACGACACTCTCCTTGGTGCCGCCGTCCTGACTTCCCAGCCTGCAGCCTTCTGGAGGGCAGCGCTGGGAGAGCTCCTCTGCACCTCGTCACCCCACACTACTGCCGCAGGACAGAGCACACAGGCATGAAGGGTCGGTCGGGAGAGGGTTCGCAGCCTTCTCACGGAGACACGCTCTCAGTTGCCACCTCCTGTAGACATCGCACATGGGCGCTGCTTTATCTTCTGGAAGATGGAGCCTAGGAAAGGGTTAAAACGGAGACTTCTGCAGCTGCAACTTAGGAGCAAGAAGCTGATTGTTTTTACCCAGAGCAATTTCCCTGGTAGCTCATTTTCCCACCTCCCCTCCGCTGTTACGCAGGTAATTGCGTCTGAATGACAAGGTGGCTGCTCCTTTCTCGGCCCTGCTTTTCTTCCTGCTCCAGCTTGCAGCAGAGCCATGAACCCCGCAGATGGAGATGTCCCATCCCGAGGTGCATCCCATGGCCTCCTCGCAGGGTGCAGCAGCCGAGGACAGTGGGGACAGCTGTACGGGACGTTGTCCTGAGTGCCAGCACTCCTGGTCACTTGTTATATCTCCCGCACCGAGCCCGTGAGCTCGCTGCGTCCTGGAGCTCTGGAGCGGCCCCCTCAGCCCCTCAGGCTCGTTACAGGGGCTCGTGTGGTGCCCTCTCGACACTTGTAACACAGGAGCACATGTCTCCAGAAAGCCAGGCCCTGGCAATATCCCCTGCCTTTCCTTCCCCTGCTCTCACAGCCCTCCCCTGGAGGGCTGTAAATTTGGCAGGAGCTGCATTATTTCCAGACCGACCCCGTCTCACGTTTCCCCTGCCACTAGCTTAAGTGTCACCCCTTCCCGCTGGCCCCCGTGGTCCCCCCTCCTTCCTGCCCCCATTGCCGCTGCTGTTTCCCTCCGCTCCCTCCCTGAGCACCGGGACTCCCATAGGGCACGGGCATGCCTGGGAATAGGTCCGTGGTACCCCCAAGTGCCCGCACTGCCCTCCGTGCACACACACACATAGGAATGCAGAGATGCATGCACAGGAATGTGCACCCCTACCCGTATGCAGTCTGGGTGTCTGCATCCCAGGATTTGGCGGTGCTTTGGAGCTGAAAATCAGGTGTCTCTGGTCCCTCTTGGGGCTGGAAACCTGCTCACAAGCAGCATCAACAGGACATGCAGAGCTGCCCCCTGAGCAGGGACCTCGGCTTCACGTGGCCATGCGTTGGATTGGGATCCTCCGAAATGCCCAAGCTGTGGTGCCTCCTCTCTCCCCCAGCCATCAGGGAGAATATCCTGCCCTCTCCATCGCCGCTTGGGAACCAGTCTCGCCGGGGCCCTTGCTGCTGTGCACTGCGGTGCAAGCCTGGCCCTTCCCATCTCACCTCCTTTTTGGAAGCATTTTGGCAGAAAGCAGAGAAATTGCTCCCCGCTCGCAACTGCTGGGTCCCCAGTGCCTAAGTAAGGCAGCCCTTGTTTGGAGGACCTCAAAGGCTCATTATTCGTTAACCCCACCAGAGAGTGTCCTGGCAATTAATTTTTAATGGATTGAAAAACTCTCCACCTAACCCCGGTTTCTACAGAAGGGGCTTCCGAAGGCTTTGCTCGCCCTCTTGATGTTTCTAATCATTATCTCTCGCGCTCCTTTGGCTGTTTTAGAAACCAAAGCCGAGGAAGAAATTGGAAAGCGGTATTATTTCATTTGGGTTAAACTGCGTTGCTTCGAGTCCCGCTCCCCCTGGGCGCGATCATCAGCATATCTGATCAGCGAACATCTGCCTGCACCACCCGCTCACGCCTTGCGGGAAACTCGGGGGAGAAGAAAGCAGCCGAGGCCGTGACGCCACCTCCCGCTTTTTGCTCTCGCCCCCCTGAGTTTTATTTCTGAGGGACATTTGCATAGAAAGAGGATCTTTGTTTTCTGGAGGTTGTGCCAGCTCCCGCTGCCAGTTCCCCATCTGGAAGCACAATTCTTTCCCTGCGGTTGTGTTTTGGATCACATGTGGTCGGGTTTCGGAGAGGTGCACCGGTGCGGGCATCTTTCTGAATAGCCCTGCCTCCCCCAGCCCCTTCCCACCACCCAGGGGTGCACTCTTTTGCCCTCAAAATCAGGCAGCAAAGCAGCTTGGGGCACCGGTGGAAGGTACCGGGGTGGTCTCTGGTCTCACATGCCACGTTACCGTGCCTCAGTTTCCCTGGGCAGGGCTATACAGGTATGTACAAGCTTCAGAGAGCGACTGCGTGGATTAATTACCACCCATAAAGTTATTTGAGTGACACAGATGCATAAACAATGAGAGCAATTTGTGCAGCGCTCAAAGGCAATGAGGTGCTAAATGAGTCACACAGCAACCACCACCGTAACCATATATCAAGCCGGGCTGGCGCGGGGACAAGCGCTCTGCCCCGCCGGACTGCTGGCTTCGATGGCCAGAAGGAGAATTTTTATGGCTCTGCTTGTTAAAAACATCCCTTTATTTCCCAAATCATGTAAGATTTTTTATTTTTTAATTTTATTTTTATTTTTTATTCAAGATGAAAAAGAAGGAGACATGGGACAGATTTTCAAAGAACACTCTTTGGTAAAAATATCCATTTTGTTCCATTTAAAAAAAAAAAAAAAAAAAAAAGCATTTTTACACTTAGCTCTCCTCCAATGGAAAATTTTAAACAAAACAAATTTTTTCCCAGGGAAATAATCTTTTTTTCTTGGTTGTCAAGAAGGCATATTTTATCCCCTCCACCCCTAAAAATAATACTGAGATGAAAAACATCTTGTGGAGTTGCAAGAGCTCTCAGCCTCCATGGTCAGTGCTGTGTGGAGGGAGGGAAGCAACAAGAGCATCTTCCCTCGGGGAAGTGAATGCTGCTGCAAGGGAGACAATCCTGAGGATAAGTCCTGGGGGATGGGGTGGTTTTTTTTTGGAAATCTAGTGTCTGCAAGGTTGCATCCTTTAAACCAGCCTGGGCAGAGGATGCTGCTCCGGGGGGTGTGTGTTGGGTTGCACTGCATCAGCTGGGTGCGGGCTTGAAGCAAAACTTGCTCCGCAGTGCAGGAGGCAGAGCTGCATCCCAACCCACCCAGCCACCTCCAAAACCCGTACTCTGGAAATAAGGAAGGATGCTCTGGCTGCTGGCATTTGCAGTACTGCCTAGGAAGGAAAACCACCTCCGGTCTTGACCCACGGGCAAGCCTCCAGAACGGGAGGCTTGGAAGAGAAACCCTTCCCAGGGTTTTGTAATGGATCCGAAGTCACGGGGAAGCAATTAATGTGGAGCCCCATGGTAGTGTTTGAAAGCAGTGCTGGGTTGTCAACCTAAAACAAAGAAAAGGGATCCAGTGGAAATTGCATTTTGAATGAATGAATTAAGCTCCTCCCGCAGCATTTGCAAGTGCAGCTGGTTTTCAGACAATTTTTTTTTTTTTTTCCTGTTGAAAATGCCAAACTGTTGAAAGCAAAACAGCTTGTGAAAATGCGTGGATTGTGAGGAAACTTCATTCTCACAGAAAGAAAAAGGGAGGAAGTGGTCAAAACATCAAAATGCTTGTGCATAATATACTGTAATGTATATAAAATAATTTAATAGTAATGGGTAATTAAAATCAGGACAAAATATTTTGATTTTATCCAACTGCGCTGAGTGACTCAAAATGATTCAATTCCAGTTCACAGGGAGAGCTCTGCCTTTGTTTTGCTCCGTTTTGGAACCAGGAATGTTTTGACCAGCCGGACTCCCCCGAGCAGCGAAGGCTGTGCCTCCTCCCAGCAAAACCTGTGGGCGCGATGGAGGGACACGGGGATCCCCAGGGGGAACTGGGCAGCAGATGGGGTGAATTCCTGCAGGGAAAGCAGGCGTGGGACCCTCCTACAGCACAGCAAAGACCCGCCCTGGGGAGAAGGGTGAGCAGCTGAGGCAGGCTGGGCTCTGGGTGGGTTTAGTGGCGTGCACCGAAAATGCCTCCTCCTAGGGCCTGTATGAGCTGGCTGGGCTGGTGGCATCTCGATGAGCAGTGCCTCCCGCTGGGAAAGCAGCTGGTGGAAAGCACATCTGTGGTTTGGGGAGAGCAACACATGCCAGGGTCTTCTAGCAGGGCAAAACCGCCTCCTTCCTCTGCTCATCGGAGCATCTCTTCCGCGCTCGGGTCCGGAGGTGGCAGCTCTGGCTCATCCCTGTGTTTCAGGGGCTGTTTTCTGAAAGCAAAGATGACCCATGGAGCTGGTGACACTTCCAAGGATGGGCATGAAACCATGTTCATCTCCAGCCTCCTTTCATATGCGCGGCTTGCAAGTCTTGAGTAAATCAGAGATAACGAGCAACTATCTCTGAGCACAGCCAAGGGAAGATAGGCTGGCTTTTTATGATTAATTACTCATTAATTCACTTTACATTAAAAGAAATAGTGCTTTCCGTTTCCTCATTGTGGGCTTTCTTCTGTTTGCTGTTTGAGCATGGCAATGAATACATTTAGGCAAATGGGCTTTCAAAGTATCATTGTGAAATGGAAACTTGAGCCTTGCAAATGTGACTTTCATTTTGTTGTTTTTTTGGGGGTTGTTTTTTATTGCTTCCCCCCACTCCCAATTAAACTATTTGCATATGAATAGTTTCAGTTGTCTCATAGCTGCATTTTTGGGCCAGCAAACCCTCCATCTGAAAACCTCATTTCACATGGTCCCGTAAATAATGTCACCTGCCCTCGGGCTGGCTGCGGTGGGATCCTGGACCAGGTCTGTCAAGAGGAGGGATGTGAGCACCGAAACCCTGCTGCTCACGGGCTGCTCCATGGACGGGGAGCAGGAAGCTGCAGCTGCACCTTCACATGGTGCTGCCTGGGGACGCGACGCTGTCGCACGCCAGAGGACACAGGGGGAAAAGTCCTCTCCCACCCATTTCAAGAGCAGTTTTGAGATCCTTGCGTCCCGAAAGGATGCTTCAGTCACCGAAGAGAGGAACCTTCTCCTCACTAGGCAACTAGAAACGTCTGCAACTCTCAAAATGATGGTCTTATTTACAGTAGCTAAACAATCATTTACATGGTGAAAGCACACTTTCAGGGGAAAGAGGGGGCTTGGCTGGTACTCCCTGTGCCAACCCTCTTATGACTTCAAGCCTTCCTCCATCAGTGTTTTCTCTTACAGGGCCAGTTCAGCCCCCTGCTCCTCTGGCAGCAAGGGGATGGGATTTGCACGTCCATATTCAGGAGTCTCCGGCACAGCTGTCTGCACCTCAGCTGGCAATTATGTACTTCACTTTTTTTTCCTTTTTTTTTTTTTTTTTTTTTTCCACAGCAGGGTTTCTCCCTGCTCCACCTCCAAAACACCAAACTGCCTATAGCCAAAGCCCCCCAGGACCTGCTATACAGCACGGTGGGACCGTCCTGGAGAAGGTGGGGACCAGAAACAGCTGGTGGCACCCTGAGGATGCAGGCAGGGCTGCTCCCGGCCCCCTCCCAACCTGCCAGCTTCCCCAGGCACCAGTTGCACCTTGGGCATCCCCCTCCTTGGCAGGCAATGCCCACCCCCGTGCCCCTTTCTTTGCCTCTCCTGTTACTTTTTATTGCTCTTCACATCCACTGCAATTTATTTGGGTCTGAATGTGATAAACTCCACATTTGGACTTTTTTTTTTTTTTAAAGCCAAATATTTGTGGAAAGTAATACTTAGCCAGACTCATATTCCATCCTTAACACAAATCTAATCCAGATACAAACCAAACAGCAGGACCACAACTGCTCTTAATACTCACCGTGTTTCTAGCGTCACAGCTTTCATCAAAGAGAGGAGATGTCGGCGTTTTGGTGGCTTCAGGGTTCCCTGTGCCTGCTGCCAGGCACATCCTGGGCTCCCCCCCCACCTTCCCTTTGCACTGATCCCTCCTCACCCTCCTATTCCCACCACCACTCCAACCCGGTGTTCCTTAACCCCATTTGTCGGAGAAGCCGAACTGTCTTCGCAGGAGGGTGAGAAGATGATCAGCGAAGGAGTGACCACATTTTCAAAGAGGATTTAGTCTATTAATTGAATTTAGTCTATTAATTAATTTTGAGTTGGTCTATTAATTTTCAGGCTTGGTACTGATAATCTCTTTGTTATCCCCCTTGTTCTCTCTAAAGGTTTCCTTTTGCTTATGTCTACTGAGCCCCAGCAATGCTCCTGGGCTAAGCAGTGCAAATGCAATTTGCGATTCCAAGCGCTTCCTGCTGGAGCTCGTGGTGTTAATCCACGGATGCAATTAACAAAGCGGCTCTGCTTCAGCAAGGAGGCTAGAAGGGCGCTGATGGAGGGACGGCTTCTGGGTCTTGCCTTTATGTCTCAGCCATTCCCAGATCTCCTCTGTCCGACCCAAACGGCTGAGAGAGGACAGGGCTGGAGCAGGTGGGTTAACCAGCATCCATACCAGATAGGGTGACACAGGGTCTCCTGTCCTCCAGAACAGAGGGAAGAGGTTACAGAGGTAACACAATGCCAAGATATTTCTCTGCGCTCCTCCACGCCCCTCAACAAGCCTTTCTGTCTCCAAGGAGTTCCTCCATGAAAGTAAGTCTTGCTTTTGACTGGAAGACCATCTGGAAGCCACCTCCAGCTCCTTTCTCCTCTCTGGTCTCCTCCTGAGCTTGAGCTGAGCTCAACTCCAAAGTCAGGAGCAGTCACTGTGAAAACCCATTGCTTATTCAGCTTTTCAGCACTGCACGGAGCTCTCGCTGGTCCTTTGTCTCGGAAGAATATTGCAGGACAGCAAAAGTCATCACGAAGGATGATCAAAGGAGTGGAGGGGTCCCCTCCTGACAAATGGCTGAGTAACTTTGCTTGCTTACAGTTCAGGAAAGAAGTGACTGAGGAGTACCTCGTAGCAGGTGTGGGAAGGGGGCAGGAAGCAAAGTGAGAAGCAGAGGACCCAGGAGATTGCAGGTAGGTGTTAAGAGCAAGCCAACAGAAGTGGTTCCCTGTGCAAGGTGTTGATAGACCTGTGGTTGCCGCACAATGGTGTGGATCCTAAAAGTTTGTATGGGTTTAAGGAGAGACTAGAGAAATTAATAGAAGAAAAAAGCTCTTCAGTGTCTGTAACTAAACACACAGAAAACAGCTGTGGCCCAGGATGGCTCCTAGCTAAATGGGGTGGGGAAAGGATTTATGCTGCAAGGATTTATGGCAACATACTTGCCTTGATCTTACAGGCTTCCTGGGACACTGAGGAAGATGGGTGCTTGGTCCTAGCCAGCACGGTCCCCCTGCTCTTTTTAAGGCTGTGTCCCCTGTACTGAAGCAGCTGGCTGGAGCCAAAGCAGTGCGGACACATTGTTGGGCTGAGGTTGAGCTGGCACCCACCAAGCACTGATTCTTTCCATGTGCGCTGCTGGGGATGACAGCCATGCCTGGGGGGACTGGGTTGGGATATCTGTTGATTCTGGGCTCCAGCCCCATGATTCCTCCCATGCCTGATCCCTTCAGGCTGCACGAACAGGATCCAGCCCCTTGCTAGTGCTCCCTGCAGTAGCTTCCCTTGTGGAGGGGCTCCTAAGCAGGACCTGAAGTGTCCCAGCATGGGCAGAGGGTGCAGCCAGCTGTGAGCTCGCACACAGGTGTGGATTCAGCGTGCAGTGGGACATATTGCCTTCAGAGCCTGTCTGGTGTGGGTCTGCAGGCTGCAGACTGCCATGCTGCTGCATTTGGGGTATGGGGGGAGAAGGAAAGGCCATGTCACCCGCCTGTTCCCTGCATGATGCTCCCGGCCTGATGGTCAGTGGAGCATGGCCTCTTCTGCGCTCACCTCCTCCCACACCTTCCCCCTGGAAGCACTTTCTTCTCACCCCTCTGCTTTCCAGGCAGCATCTTGCAGCCCTTCCTGCCTCCCACCCCACATCTTCCTTCGTTACCAGCCTCGTGAGCAATCCAATTTAGCCACCACCAAACACTTGAATGCTGATGTGTGCAGTGATTTATAAAGCATGCCGCCCCCAGTGATTTCCTTGCCTGATATTTTCAGAGACCTTCTGGGGAGCAATGCAGCTGTACATCACAGAGCAGTTGCTTTTTTTCTCCTCTGAGGGATTTCTGAGAGTTGCCCAAACCAGCTACAAGTGTTTTGATCTGAGAAGACAGGCTGGACTTAGAGACCTGAGTATGAGGTCTCTGTGTGTTCATAGGAGAAGCTCAATCCCAGCTCCAGGGGCCTTTCTTGCCTTTCTTGGGACTGTAAGCAATGAGGTAGCACAGAAGGGCAATGGAATTTATGGCCATGAGATGGAGAAGAGCAGGCCACCCTCTGCATGCCCAGGAACCCAGTGGGGAGCATGTGGACACCTTCCTGCCGTCCCTGCAGACCACGGCTGGGGTGGGAGAACTGCTGCACAGCTGCAAGGAGGCAATGGGGCAATTTTGGCATCAGCCTTTGGCTACTCCTTTCCCCTAGGTGGCTTGCTGGCATCTCCCTCAGCTTGGAGGAGGACAGGGAAGCATTTTCCCTGCTTCCCAAGGTCTGGATGGGGAAGTCTGGGGCATGGCTCTCCATAGTGCAGGAAGCCCATGTGTTGGGCTATGGGGCAGGAGGGGGCTGGCTTTTATCCAGATGGGCCCGTTTGTTTCTTGCAGGAAAAGGGGAGGACAGAAGCTTTGCTCTGCCCCACAGCTCTGCCCTCCCTCGCACCGTCCCCTTGGAGCTGGCTGCAGATGACTGCAAGGGAGCTGCAGGACCAGGCAGACCCTCAGGTGTGGATGCTGCTGCTCTGCCCAAATGTGTCCAGCACCATGCAGCCCTGAGCTCTCTGTGCAAGTGAAATGAAGAGGCTGAAGGACATGCTCATCATGCTCATTTCCACAGCTCTGCTCCGCTAGGTGCAGATTCAGACAGCTTGAAGCATCATGTCTGGGTGTCTAAAGCTTTGTGGTGGCTTGGAGAGGTCCAGGAGACACCCAGGAGCTGACGCAGGAGCAGCTGCAGGAGCCAGAGGGAGCATGCCACATCAACGAGGGCTGGTGACAATTAGTTCCAACCACAACAAACTGTAATCACCGAATTGTTCAGGAATAATTATGTCTTGATAACAACATTACACTTTCTATTTCCTTTATTGCTGTTCTTGTTAAATGTAATTACCATGCAAATTGCACAGCGTAAGCAAGCCCAGGTGATTAACAGGGCCATGGGGGCCTTGGGAGCAGACTGAGGTGAGTGCAAGTACATATCTCTGCTTGCTTAGTTGTCTGTCCACATTTGCAGTTGCGAGACGTCCTCACATGATCAGGGGATGCAAAGTGAGCTCAGCTTGGAGGAGCGAGGACAGGAGACCAGGAGAGAGGTAGCTCCAGGCTGACCAGCAGGTCTGGGGCAGGCTCTGCTGTGAGGACCTCTAGCGTGGGACAAACCCAGGTCTGACTTCTCGTAGCTGACCTTCAGGAGATTGCCCCAGACTGAAGGGTTCCCCTACATGCAGCATCCCTGGGCAATTCAGCATCCATCCCATGCCCCTCATCGTGGTGTCTGGGTACCCACTAAGCTTCACATGCTCCTATGGTGTGTGGTTCATCAGTGTTGCTCTTCCAGCTCTCACCATGCAGCCACCTGCACAGGTAGGAACTAGAAGATGCCCTTTTCTTTCTTCCTTCCCCTCTCATCAGCACAGAGGTATCTGAAGGACGTGAACAGGAAGGCAGAGGAGGAGCTGCAAAGCATAATAAAGTGGAGGAGGATGACAGGAACTGCTGAACAGAGTCCCCTAGGGAGGACTGGGAACATCATCACCTGAGTCAGTGAAAAAACTGCTGAGCACACCCACAGCAGGGAAGGATGATCTTGCAGCTGCCCGATGGGACGAGTATGGCTCCTCACAGCAGGAGCTGGGACCTGGGATGCTCAGCATGGGTTCGGCCTCAACACGCTCCCCTGCCACCTCCTTGCCCACCTTCTCCTGAGGTTAATGGACACAGTGTCTCCTGTGTGCCTCAAACCTGTACCGGTGACTCTTGGTACCTCACCTTAGTCTCGTGGCTGCAAAGCTGCCTCTGGACTTGGGTCATCACTTGTGTACTGGACCGGGACTTTGCAGTGGATCGGCACCATAGGTCTCCTGGGCTCTGCTATGAAACCAGGGCTGAAAACCAGAGCCAGCAATCGCCCCAGGGCTGCAGCTGGGACAAGGACAGACTGAGAGGAGGCATGCCTTTCCCCTTCTCCTCTGGCTCTCAGAAAGACCCTGAGCATCCTCTTTTCTCAGCACCTGCCTTTACCAAGCTGAAAACAGCCAGTCGAGAGCACTTACCTGCTGTGCTCCCCAGAGCGGCTGTGAGACCTTGCTAATTATAGGGCTTTCAGCTCCTCAGACAGAATTGTCTTTCTATATGTACATGCGTACATACATATGTGCACCGAGTTTATTATTATTACCATGCCAGACAATCCTTCTTCATTAGGCCTTGGAATTTGCTTTCGATGCTTTCAGTCAGATCTTTAACATTATTTAAACACAGTGGGTTTGGGAGAGTTTTTGCTATTTTTAATGCAGACCAGATTTTGCTGGGATAAGAGGAGGAAGTGGCTCTCCATCCAGTGCGACAAGCTGCCTCCCTGGCTGCAAGAACCAGGAGGGTTCAAAACCCCAGCCGAAGGCGAGCAGGGGGAGGACAAGTCCCGTTCTCCCCCCAGTGCCACGGCTCGCGTGGGGGACAGGTGGCACGCTGGGGTGCTCATTGAGCGGGCGCCCGCAGCGCCCTCGGCATCCTCGTGCGTCACGGCGCGGGAGGACGTCAGGAGCACATCTGGCGCACCCGGGCGCGTGATGGGGAAGGAGTCCCCGTGCTCGGCACAGCTGGGCTGCGCGTCTGCTCCCAGGCGCCTTTGAACACCCGGCCACGCTACGTGGTCCAGCTGCAGCACTGGGACCGCCGCCTCTCCAGGACCCCATATGTCAGAGGCAATGCGTCTCGCCCCAGATTCCCACCCAGCTGGGACTGGTATGCTGGTCCTGGAGCAGGGAGAGGCAGCGAGATGCTGACGGAGGCACGAGGGAGCCAGCTGAGACTCCCATGCTGCAGGGATGGGGCTTTGTCCCAGTGGTCCTGGCTGTGCGGCCATGGGAAAGTCAGGCACAGCCTGGTTTTGTGGTTCCCTCCATCCCAGTGTGAAGCTGGTCACGTTTCTACTACTTAACATGAGTTCTGTGGAAGAAAATTATTCTGGTCAGTGCAGAAGGTCTTCTGGATGATGCTTCTTTTTGATGTCCTTGTGGGGACAGGAGAGAAGGAAGGAAGGAAGGAAGGAAGAAAGGAAGGAAGGAAGGAAGGAAGGAAAAGGAAGGAAGGAAAAGGAAGGAAGGAAAAGGAAGGAAGGAAAGAAAAGGAAAGAAAGAAAGGAAGGAAGGAAAGAGAAAGAGAAAAAGAGAGAGAGAGAGACAAAGAGATAGAAGGAGAAAAAAGAGAGAAGGAGAGAGAAAGACAAAGACAGGGAAATAGAAAAAAAAGAAAAATACTCTTCAGTTTCTCTTGAGTAGCTGAAAAACAGATACAAGTTAGGTATCAGAATAGCATTTCTTCCAGAAAGTGAAAAAAAATCTCTTATGAGACCTCTCTGGTGTAGAAGCATTTGGTGGGAGAGATAGGAACAAGCCACCATCTTGCAGAGGTGCCCAGGTGCAAGAGCAGTTGAAGCTGAAATAAAATATTGGCACTAGAACAAACATGTATAAATGAGCCATGAATAAATATAAGCTGGAGATGAGAAGAAACCACCCAACCAACAAGAGTTCTGGAACAGCCTTCTGCAACACAGCGATGGGGGGAGAGACATTAAAGAAAATACGGAGAGGGCCCCAAGACTAAATGAGCACTTTGCCTCGTTTTTTGACGAGACCAGTGCTGCTGTCCATGGGAGCAAAGGCACGAAACATAATTAGAAATGAGGGTATGGAAATTATCACAGCCCATCTGGAAGCGAAGCCTGAAGAGCCCAATGCTCTGAGCTTGGTAGGTTTGGGCAACCTCCATCCTGGGGAACAAGCACATCAGCCAGTGGGAATTCCAGCATCTCCCAGGGCAGGGGGGCAAGGTGTGGTATGATGGGATTAACCTGGCTCTGACTGATCTGGGGCTGGAAACTCAAAGCTGTTGCCCACCCATGAGTGCAGAAGGCTCTGGGGGGGGCTGCTGATGCTGTGGGCCAGGTAGGAGGTGTTGGTAGGGATGGAGGTACAGCCCTGAAAAGCTGATGGGATGACCAGCAGGCTTTTTTTTTTTTTGCAGTATAAACAGGCCCTTGCTAGACCCTGGGGTTTGCAGAGCTGGAGGTGTCCTCAGCAGTCCCTGCTCCTCCACCTCTGCTTTCCAAACCACTGCCTCCCTTGGCATCATCAGTCGAGAGAGCTGCCATCCACTTGAGGCTCTCTCCTTCTTCTTGTCCTGATTATTATGATCATTACTGTCTCATTTCAAGCCGTAAATCAGAAATATTGTGCCTCGTATTTTTCCTCCCCGGGGAATGTATAACTAGGGGTGAGATTGGCTCTGAAGTTCAGTGCTGTTCTGTTGAAAAACTGCCTCGACAAATCGAAACTGTCTCACTTTTTAGAAGAAGTTTTGATTGGAATCAATCTTTCTTTTTTTTTTTATGAGCATAAAAAGGGAGTAGTTAAAAGTAAGATTTATTCCAAATTCATCTTATCAGCTCTGAGACATTCAATTTTGTAATCAATTCCCACAGGGGCTCCACCAAGAAGCCCATATTCAGAATCAATCTTGTATTTCATTAGGTTATTTCTGGTGTTAAAAAATAAGATTGATTCTTACTTTATGTTATAGCGCTACAGCAATTTATTTTTTAATGATATGAGGTAAGAATCAATCTCTGGCGTCTTCTTCCTTTTTCTTTCTTTCTTTTTTTTTTTTTTTCATCCTGCTTTTCCTGCATTGCTTTCGTTAGAGCCGAGAGAGTTTAGCAAGTTCTGAAGGATTTTCAAATTATTCTTGTGCAAATGTAGACCCTGCTGGAGCCAGCCGGCTGCTCAGGGGATCCGCAGAGCACCAAGAGGCCTGACGCAAGGCACGCTCTGCCTTTCCCTGGTTTCAGTAGCATGCTCCTGAAGGCTGCTGCTGCCACCGTTTCCCATCATCCCAAAGCCATTCCTGCCAGAGGGCGAAGTGTGAATTTCGCAGTCCATTTGCAGCAGTGTGGGGTCTCCAGATCTGAGACTCCTGGGTCCCAGCAGGGCACCCGCTGGCCCCTGGCACCCCTGGACTCCTGCAGCACATCCTGCATCCCCAGGAGCACGCTCCTTACCTGCCTCCCTGGGGGATGCTCGCTGCTGTCCTGGACCAGATGAGCACTGGAGATGCTGGGGGCAGAGAGCAGTGACCGCTGGCATCCCTGTATCCTGCTGTCAGGAGTCAGAGGGGAGCTCATCGCCGCTTGCTCCCTGCCTGAGCAGCCATGTGCATCTCAGCACGCTCTCTGATGCTGACGTGATGCTGCTGCTGTCTTCTGAGAGAGGACATGGGAGAGGCCTCACGGCCAGCACAGACCCCAGCAGAGCTCTGCCACCCATCTCACACTGCAAGCAGCATCTTTTGGAGGGGTCTTGTGCCCTGTCAGCTCCCAGCACCCCCCTTTTTGCCCAATGGCACTGTTTGTTAGCCATTCCTGTAATTGCAATGACAGTAATTATGCATGACTAAATTAATCCATAACAATTTATAATAAGTCGTGATTCATCACAAGTGATTCAGAGGTTATTCAAACAAGCACAGGTGCTTTTCATGGGTAGCTGGGAAATTACCTTGCCCGCGGCACCAGGGCTTGGATGCACTCTGGGATTTCACTGTGCTGGTATTTACCTGGCTATTTTCAAGAGATTTTGGGGTAGGTAGTAGTAGTGTTTGAAGGTTCAGACTTCTCTTTTCTTCCTTCTGTTTCTGTTTGTGCCTAGAAACAAGCCACAGGTTTCCAGGAATGGAGGGAATAAACTTCTGGAGTAATTGACCCGGCAGGTAGCCCATGGATCAAAGCTGCCTAAAGCTCAGGAAAATTGCCCTCAGGGAGTCTTTCTGGCGCTGGTGGATCAAGGCAAACAGGGCAGCCAGGCTTCATGCTCAAAGGGTGCAGAATCTGGCCCTGTGTCATAGAGCAGCAAACCTTTTCCTGCCTCCCCCCCC
>VXAA01004596.1:65613-162519 GCA_013399115.1 Anseranas semipalmata | reverse complement strand
CCCCCCCCACACTGGAACACCCTCGAGTCCGTGCCAGAGCTCTCATTAACAAGAGGTGACCCAAACGGCAGCGCCCGGCAGAAGCGAAAGGCTGTCTTGAGGTTTATCTGACACCCAGCGAAAGAACAGCTCCTGCTCCCCAAACCCAGGTGCAGATCCCAGCCAGGCAGGTGGGATTAGGTCTCTGGGGTTGGTTGCCCTTCATGTCCCGGGCTCAACCTTGACCTCAGTGGAGGGCTGAACCCTTTTGCCTTCAAGCAGGTGACATTACTGGGACTTCTTCCCTTTTGCTTCTCCCAGGGACCCCTCCAAGCTCACTGACTCATCGTGTCCCTGTGCACGTTGTGGTGCGCATCTCTCGTTCCCTCCCCCTCCATCTGCCTGCTTCTCTGGCTGTCTCCTCATCCATGTCTCTCGCTCGTCTCTGTCTTTGTCACTGTGTACATATCTGTCTGTCTGTGGCTCTGTTAGTCTTCAAAGGCCCTGAGTTCATTTGATTTCATTATCATTTCCCATCTCTTGAGCCCTATCTCTTTGTTTTTTCCCCTTTTCTCATTATAATTTACATGCAGCTTGGGTGCATGCTGGAAATGAAATGTGAATTTGATAAAGCAGCCATGGATCCTGCTCCCAGCCATGGCCTGAAAGCCTTGAACCCCTTGGAGAAAAGCAGGCTCTTCTTTTTTTTTTTTTTCATAAAGGGGGAAAAAAATTGATTTTTTTTTTTCCATTGCACTGGAACAGAATGAAATTCTTCCAGCAATTACCAGGAGATAATGGCCTGAAATTAAACAGTCCTATCTCACTCTCTAACTATAGGACTTTTTATTTTTTCAAACTATTGAATACCAAGCGAATAATAATCAGGCAAGCATTAGGCATTCACACTCAGGCTACCTGGGACATGAAAGTACATACACATGGCAGAGCTCCTTTCATTGTTTGTTATTAACTGCAAAGCGCCGAGATCCGCAGCGCATGTATGCAAATGGGGAGAGACATTAGCCTTGTGCCCAGCGCTGTGTTGCTAAATCAGCTACACACATAGATAGATCTATAGCTATAGATACAGCAAAGCTGGTCTTGCTCATGGGCACATGGGAGTGATGGAGAGCCTGCCCTGCACCAAGTGGCCAGGGGAGCAGGAGATTGGGTCAGGTCACTGGGGAATTTCTGGATAATGTGGAAACTTTGTGGATGTCACAGCCCCAGCCCCTGTGTAGGTGATGACACTTGTTTTCCTGCACTCCTGATGTCTCAGGGGGCTGTTAGAGGGCTCTGGTGTGGCCACGGAGGTGGCACGCAGTGTCTGAGCAGAGCCGGAGCCAGCACATCGCTTCCTGCTGAGCCAATCTCACTCAAATTACCCAGGAGATCCCAGCAAAAGTGTAATTGAGCTGCCCTGATTTAGATGCAGTTTGATGTGCAAGGGGAGGGGAAGAAATCCAGGAGGATGGGCATGACTCCTAAAACTGGCAAGGGGTGAAAAGAGGTGAGGAGATGACTGAGACTGAGCATCCTTTCCTCTATGAAAGGTTTGCAAGGAAAAGCAGAGGGCAGAGACCCATCTTGTTGAGACGGAGCATTCTCCACCACAGCTCGTCCAAGGGGCTACCTGGAGAAGGAGGTGAACGTGCGGATGGTCTGCTCCGAACCGTTTGTAGCAATGGCCTGGCCTTCCTACCACCTGCACAAGGAGGTACAGATGACTCCAATGAGTCCCTGGCTTGGGAGCAAGCTGTGATGCCCCCAGGAACAGGGGTGTCCCCTTCACTTCTGGTTTGTGTTGAACTGAAGTTCAAAGGGCAGGAACGGGCCGTGGAGCAGGGGAAGACTGCTATGTTCCTGATTGCTGAACAGGCTTTTCCATCAGAGGCTTTCATTCATCTCACCTGGACTCCTTCTGCTTCAAAAATTTTTCTAAAAAGACTTTAAAAACTGCTCAAAAGCTCTCCTTCAATATCTACATGAAACAGGACGTTTTCTTAGCTTGGAAATACCTTTGTTATATAATTCCTGTCAATTTATAGTCACAATTACAAATCAAAATTGCAAGGGAAATCACAGCAAATACTCCCAAATTCCCCACCTGAAGTGATATATTCTCAAGTGAGGGGGATTGATGGTGGGTTTTCAGTTCCCAGGTGTAGCTTTTTCTCCTGAGGTGGGACTGGGAGATGTTTCAGCATCTCAAGCAGTCCTCCTGGGCCAGGGGGGATGCACGGGTGAGCCCCAGCAGCTTTCTGCAGACCTGGCTGATGGTGCATGGAGGCAGGCAGGGGCTCTGCCTCTCCAACCCGAGCTGGGAACCCTCCAGAAGGGTTAGCAAGATAACAGGGAATGGTGGAGCCGGGACTATAATTTATTTAAGCTTTCAAAAGGCTTTTGATAAAGTCCCTCATAGGAGGCTATTAAGGAAACTTGGTAACCATAGGATGAGAGGAAAAGCCAAGGCATGGATTAAAACCCAGATAAGGTGGGGATGGAAGGGAAGGAGCAAATGGCCAATTCTCAGCAGGTGGAAAGGTTAATAGTGGAGAGCCCCGAGGTCACCCAAGGGCCTGCGTGGTTTGATATGTTTATTAATGCATGCACAGCGGGGAAGGGATCAGTGTGGGTGTTACCGCGGTGGGTACTGGTGAAGGAGGATGGGGGCAAGATGCAGCAAGAGCCCTGTGGTGCCGTTCGGTGGGGTGGGATGGGGCGGGTGGTGGGTGATGCTGCACCTGGAGCCAGCACTGGGGCTGGTGTGTGAGCTGGTACCCACTCGTGGGGTGCACAGGGGTAGGGAAAGGCAGTGCCCATGTCTCTGCCTGCAGAGTCAGGGCAATGGGAGCCAGCTCATGTCCAGCACAGGGGCAAACGATAAGGGTCAGGTGGCAACAACACCAAAATAGAGAAAATATACGTCCCTTTAAGTCAGTGGGACTGATTTACACCAGCTGAAGAAGTGCCCCAAAGGCCACATTTCAAAGACCCAGTGATACCCACCAGTAGAGATGGCATTTGTTGTTTTTCGTATTGGAAACATGAGTGGCAGCTCCTCCTCCCCAGAAGGCAGGACTGCAGTGCTGAATTCCATGCAAAAGCCAAGTTCATGAATTCAAATATTCACCTAAGGGGTGAGCGGGGCGCAAAGGAGAGCTCTGAGAAAACTAGCCGATGAGCATAAAAAGGAATATTGGCTATTGACTCAGTGAATATTATCCATCCTGTGCAAACAGCCCTGTGGAGCAAACAGTCTGCGGACACCTGATTAAACAGCGTTTATGATAACCGGTTGAGAATGTCTTTTTAATCACTTTTGCGGGAGGCAATGCAGATTTGTGTAAGTCTGTTGCTTTTTTTTTTCTTTTTTTTTTTCTTTTTTTCCTGGGCACAAACAGCTTAAGAAACTTCTTAATTTGAGAAACAGCTGCACAAAAGAGTTTGGAAACTGGAAGGAAGGTTTTGGTCTTTTCCAAGAGAGAAAGAAAAGATTGCAAGCTTCAAAATGGCTCCTCCTTTTGAAGAATGAATTTTTTAACCTCCTTTTTAACTGGAGGTTAAAAAGAAACCAGAAAGAAAAAGCCCAAACTGACACAAACCATTCTGAAACAATTTAAATATGTTTCCAGAATGATGAAAATGAGGTATTTCCAAATATTCATATGAACTCAAAGCATTTATTTTTTTGTTAATTTTCCACTCATTTTTTTTTCCTTCAAAAAAGTAAAATTTAGAAAAATGGTCAGACTTTTGGTGAGAAAGCCTTGGAGAGAAAGTTGCTCCTCTCTCCAATCTGTGTAAAGATGACCCATGTAAAGAGGAATTAAATCGCAGCACTAATCTCAGTCCTGGGGTTTTCTAATTGTGAGCTCCATGTTTCTGCACCCTTTTAATGGATTTTCCTAGGTTGATTATACCATTATTTCGCTGTGCATGTATAAAACTGGCTGTTCAAAGTCAACTGTAAATGAAAATTGCAGTTGTTAAATCGCTGGGGTGGCTAACTTGCTGGCTGCAAAACAAAACCGGCACCCGCTAATTGGCCTTTAAACAAGGATGGCGGGGAAATGCTGCGACACATCTCTGGCATCCATCGGGCACCATCTAACAGCAAAGTAAGCGTCAGGAAAGCAAAAGTCACTTGAAAGACCCTCGCCTGCCAAGGTCAGCAAACTGCCCAAGCTGCTGCTGTGGCCCAAGGGGACCATCTGGGAGGCTGAGCTGTGTGCAAACTTCCTCTCCTCTCCCAGGTCATTTGCTGCCTGCAATGTTAATTACCCATTAGGAAAACAAACAAGCAAACCCATCTCCCCACCCAAGGTGACTCCAGAGGGTAGGAGGAGGCTGGGGAAGCACTCCTCACCTGCTCTGCTGGGTCTAGTGAAAGGAAGAGGACATAAACCCGGCCCATGCCCACACCATCACTGGCAGCAATTACACAATAAAATCAAATATACAAGCAAAAATCATCCAAGGGATGAACTTTCCAGCTCTGCTGTTCATCTAGCTTAAGTTGAGACATTCTGAGGCTTTTCAGATTTCTTGGATCCTTCTATTTGTCTTTGTTTATGCCCTCTTCTTTTTCATCCTCACCCTCATTAGAGCCTGACAGAAAAATAAGATGCTAACACAACGTCCTTCAGCTGTATTTGCCACCTTGTGGATGTCATAGCATTTTGCAGATCTCCCTCCATGGTTGCAGAGAGCAGCAGGAGGCTGGCTGCATCTGCTGCAGCCTCCACGGTTTTGCCACCTGTCCCCCACCTTTCACTGGGCAGGTATGGGCTGGGGACATGCAGCCTGGGCAGATAACTGAATTCAGACCCCACAGCTGCCTGGGAGTCGTGGGCTGCCAGGGCAGACCACCAAACGGGTTGTCCAGGCTCCATCCCCTCACCTGCAGAGTCCTCTAAGAGTTGTTTTTTATTTCAGAACCAGAACAAGGTTGAAGCATCCAAATCTGCCTATGAGGAGCAGAGTTACTGTCTACCACCCAACCAAGCACTATGTGAAGTGTAAACCAGTGTTGCAGCTAGATTTAGTTGTATCTCTGTAACTTATGACAGTAGACTCCAAGAAACCTGATTGAAGACCAGGGCATCTTTGTCCTTGGGTTCTGGAGAGCAGCCCCTCCAGCCTCCCTCCATCAGCAGAGGCAAAGGCAAAGCCATGCAGCTGGGATAAAGGCAGGTAACACTGACTGCAGCTCTCTTGGCTGATCCTGGAAGGACTATTTTGTGGACAACATGTAACCAGGGAACAGGAGGGCACCATCAGGGGCTTTTTAGGCTTCCCTGCCTTGGGGCAGAAGCAGCTCTCCTGAAACAAAGCATGTGCTTCTCACATTGTCCTTACAGACCTCAGGCAACCCTCAGCACAAAGCTTTTTTCTTTAAACCTCATTAAAATCTCCCTTGTGTTAGAGAGAAATTTAAAAGCAAGATAAAAACGAGGTTTACCAAAGAACTGTCTCCTGTCCGTCTGAAATCCCTAATCCATGTAAGTTCTCCTTTGCCCCATGGCCTTCTGCAGCCAATGCTGACAAAAGTTGTGAAGTCATTTTTTTCAGGTCCTCCTGCATCTGAGAACCGAGAGGCCAGCTTGGGTCCATTTCCATCTGAGCACCCCAGATTGCTCCTTAGCCACCAGACCTTTGCCCAAATTAGCACCTCATCATCAGTGGCAAGCCTAAAACCAAGATATTTCCTTCTCCTCTCCTTCTTCCTCATTCTACCCTCACTAAGGTCAAACTTTACTTGGACCATCAACTTGCCCTATGGAGATGTATATGCCTTGCTAGCTCTCCCCATGATTCTCCTGCTAGAACATCGGTGGTAGCTAATCCAGATGGTCCCTGTGCCTCGTGCTAAGGCAACTCAGCCAACTTTCAGCTCCTGTAGCTCCTTCAGGCATCAGCTTTGGTGTCTCATGGGTTCATGAGATCTGATGCAAAGGAGAGCATTTGCCAAGGTGAGGGAAAATTAATTTCGGTTCAGCTGCAGGTTTGGGGGGAATTTGCTCCTGAGGAGTCTCATTGGCACCAGCATGGGTTGAAAACAGCACAAAGTTAAAAAGCAAGCTCTGTGCCTCATCTGGTTTTCGCATTGCTCGGCAAGGTAGCGGTCTCATTTAACATATTTATTAATGATCTGGAAGGAGAGGTAAACAGCTTGTTAATTACATTCTCCTGCCTCAGTTGGGAGGCATTGAGAATGCCAGCGCAGATCGGGTAATAATAGAAAGAGACACCAGAGATGTTAGAAAGACAGGAAGGAAAGAAAACGAAATCCCTCCTGGGATCAGGCAGACAGCAAAATAATCCAGGACTGGGATGTGTGGCAGGAGCAGAGAGCCAGTTTTGGAAAAGACCAGTGGCCAGCAGAGAAGAGAGGGGTTTTGGCTCAGCCAAAGGTGTGGCGGTGCTCTTAGGAGGGGTGGCACACGGGACAGCTGAGTGTGACAGTGGGGAGGGGACCCTCCCTGTGTCCCCGCTGGCACGCCGGGGCTGCATGCTCCTCGCCGTGCTGCCAGAGGCAATGACGAGCTGAGGCGGTCGCAAAGAAGAGCTACGAATATGATCAGAGGCCCTGGGGAGAGGGGAATTGCTTCACAAGGAAAGATAAAATGTGCCTGCCTACGTCAAGCTCAGTGAAATGATGTGCAAGGGAGGCGGGGTAACTGGTGACAAATATTTGAAGGGCATAAATCTAGCAGATAGTGGGCTATAAATATGAGATGGGAGCTCATGTGAGGTGTGGGTGTCATTTTGGGCACACATAACAGCTGTCACAGTGCTCATGTGGCTGCTCCTCAGCACCAGGGGCTGAGATACCGGAGGGAAGGGTGGAAGGTGAAATATCCACATTTATCACCATGACTTAGGGCTGTTATTGCTGGATGTTCCCAGCAGCACTGCTGGGGTCTTCAGGGTGCTCATGAAATAGTCACTGAACTGCTGCAGTTTGCAGCCTGGCACATTTGGGCAAGTCACCCCCAATTTCTTTTGTCCATAAAATATTTTTCCATAAAATCTAGCACAGCCAGATGCTGTAAGATCTCCAGCCTGCTGCTGGTTGGAGACTGAATGAGGTGCTCATAAAGTTGTGAGGAGGGGGAAAAGTTTCTGCGTCCCCCCTGGAGGCTGGGGGACGGGAAGGGAGCTGGGAATGAGGGAGGAGCCCTGGATGGTCCTGGACCTCCGACACGGAAATGTCTTGCTTGCCTCTGATGCCTCTAGGAGCTGAGATTGGGAAGGTCGATCCGTGACTGCAAACACAGGCTGAACCAAGGAAATGGTTGCACAGACCTGGCCGGTGCCTCCCTCCTTCTCAAACACAGGTTTTTAATTTTGGGGTGAAAAAAGGTAGTCTGGGGACAAATAAAAGCTGTGACACAGGGACTGATGTGTGAGGAAAGACTTGTGTAAAACCCCGGAGGCTATGTTTTGTCAGAGAGAGAATGGCAAGCAGCGGGGAAACAAGGATGTGTCTGTCACTGGGGGACAATGCTGTGCGCCATCAGTACCTGTCCGTAGCCTCTGCTGGCCCTTAAGTTTTTCTGCTTTGACAATGATGGCTCAGACAACTCCTCAGGGCTGTCAGTGGGGACATTACAGCTGTATTTATGGATTTACTAGGAAAAAATGATCTTGGCTGTTGTCCATCAACCAGCCTGGGTGGAGGGCTGTGGAGCCAGGACCTTAGCAATGTGAAGAGGAGCTTCGTCTTAGTTCTGTTTGGGAGTCACTGCCTGGCTGAAACAAAGGTATCAAAAACAAAGCGTCAAGAACCCAAATCCTGGCTCTGAGCCCTGGGAGTAGATTATGGGCAGCTTGAGACCACGTACCTTGGCTGATGAAGGTGGGAAGTGATGGGTCCACCTGAGGCTCCTCACTGCTGCCTTCCTTACCCTACCCTGGTCAGGATCTTCCCTCCATTGCAAAAAGTCTCCTAAACAATGCAGGGGAAGTCACTTGTCCAGGAGTCTTTCATAGAAAAATTAGGTAAAGCATGTGCCTTGCACAGAACATTCCTGTGCTGTGTTTAGAGAAATGGGCCAGCTAATCTGATGGGTCTTTCCTGTACTAAAAATGCAAAGTGGCTTCTTTTTTTTTTTGATGCACAACACAGTATCCTTCCTTGCACCCTTGCTCTCATGCCCTCCTTGTATCGGCTTTTGAACAACTCATCTGCCACTTCAGACTGCATCTGACTGCAGGATCCTCTCAAAAAAGCAAGCTCTCTGTGCACTGATAACTGAAAAGTGTTCTTTCAGACTTAAGATCCTCTTCTGCAGCTTCTGCTAAATACAGCACTTAGAGCCTTTATGGCGCTTTTCATTTTCAAAGTGCTTTACAAACATTAATAATACAACACACATGAACTCCACTGCCACAGTAATACCCTAAATCCTTTCTCTTATCTCCTCTTTGGGCTCAGAACTTCCAGCCCGACAGAAGCCCACGAGCTCTGGAGTTCTCTGACAAATAAACACCATTAAAAATAATCTCTGGTCTTTCACTTCTTCCTCTTTTGAAAGCACCTCTCTGCAGCCCTCCATGCCAATAATCCATTAACCCTCTCAGCTGCAGGGTTATGCACTGTGTATGGTAATTGGCTTGAAGAGAACTGTGTTTTGGGGCTCGAGCTCTCTGGACTACCTCTGCAGGAGCTTTATACAGGTACTCCACACAAGGACCACATCCTTGTGATCCTAAGGCCCAGTGTAGGCACTGGATTTTACACCCCTGGAGCTCAGCTCTAGCAGCAGACTAGAGCCTAAGAGCCACCAAGACATTTTTTGCAAGCCCTTCTTTGCCAATCCTGAGAGGTGCGAGTTGTCCTCGTGCATCTCGTGCAAAAGCAGCGAGGATGGGCTCCCTAGCCCTGCTGCCTGCTCCATGCATGCCATAAGGGGTGGGCAGCAGCTCAGCAAGCAGGACTGATCCACTACAAAGCTATTCCATTACATTTTATGGAAAAATGAAATTGGGGTGACTTGCCCAATTGTGCCAGGCTGTAAACTGCAGCAGTTCAGTGACTATTTCATGAGCACCGTGAAGACCCCAGCAGTGCTGCTAGAAACCCCCAGAACTGGGCTCAATTATTTCGTTCATTCCATGATACACTGTCCCTGAGTGGAAGCCACCAGCCATGCAGTTGTGCGTGATGATGGGATTTCACTCGTTCCTTAAAGGCAACCGTTTGGCTTGGCTTGTATTCCCTGCAACATCCCTGCCTGTGCTGTGGATGCTGTATGGGTACACGTTGAATGATTCCACTTTAAATCTTCAAAACAGGCAGCAGAAGAAGCACCAGCCACAGTTTGCAGGTGAGGCGTGACAAGGCTAAGGAATCAGCACTGGTCTGGCTCGTCTCTAATTATGGCAGGTTCATGGTCTTTGTGACTCTGCCAGAGACAAAACTGTGTCATTGCTAAGTGCTTTGAAGAAGCTGTGGGTCAAGTAGGAGGCCCGTGGCAGGAACATGGCTTGATGCCAGCTCAGCACCAGTCCAGTGTTCTCACCACAAAGCCATCCTTTTCTGGGTCATGCCTTGCTTTCAGCTTGCTGTGGTTAGCAATGATCTTTGCAGACACCTATACAGCATCTGTCTCTAATGCTTCTCTGCACATTTTTTTTCTCTTTGCCCCTGCTTAGATTTCACCATCCTTTAAACACAATTTCAATTTCTTGCCTTGATTTTGTATTCAGATTTAGCAACCTGCATCTCAAATTTATGCTTAATAATTCTCCTTATCAAGCCATCAAGTAATTTTCCTCCCTCAAATTACTGCCTCCCCCACCCTCTCTTGGACTCCTCCTCCTCTTTCTCCATCTCTCTTTTGTGTCTGGCAATATTTCAGACTCCTTCTGTAATTTGCTTGACTGTGTAATTGATCAGAATAACTCAGTTTTACTACAATTTGCTTGAAATCCCTTTGTTAGCAATTAGAACACTTTGTTTAAAGACAAATAAGATTTAATGCGCCTCTCTCTCTTCCTTGGCAGCCTCCCAGTCTGGTCTTTCCATGCCTCCTTGCGGCTGCCTGCTCCCTGCTACCCTACTCAACAGCTGATGATGAATCCTCCGCCTCCTGCCTCTGGGATTCTGCCCTCTGCTTCTCATCCTGCTGCCTCTGGTGCTGCCTGGTCCACCTTCCTCACTGATCTGATGAGGTTTATTGCATTGGCATGGAGCATGTTGCATGGTGCATCCCTTCCCTCCCTTTGCTGCCCTCTCTCCCTGGAGATGCTAATGCTCCCATTGCAGGAACAAACGGGTCTGAACTGGTCGTCAGGGCATTGAAGTGGTTTTGGACCACCTGCTAAACAGCTTCATGCCCAGAGACCAAAAAAATGCCTGCTTCAAGAGAGCATGTAGGATTATGGAAGGGATGCAGGAGCAGGTAGGTGACATGCATGTTTTTGGATTTAAAGTCTCATCCCTAGATGTGTGCAACAGCAGTGCCTTAATTGTGTCTCGGGTATGTTTTCCTGAATGTCTTCAGCATCCTCAGCTTTCCGGAAACCACCACTTGTGATAAATCCCAGAGAAGATCTGTCATCCCCATTGGGAAACGGCTTTGCAGCCATCTGGATTACTGCAGCCCCAATGCTGCTAAAGTCCAAGGTCTCCGTGGTGCTCCCCTGGTTCATGCAGACACCTCCTTCATCCATGGCTGGCTCTGAAGGTGACAGTCAGCTGCAGCCTGTCTGCTGTCACAAAGGCCATTCCTTCACCCTAGACGGGAACCAGTATGGGGAGTGGCATAATAACCATTGCTACAGGACCTGGGGCTTTGTAAGAGTCTACCTGAGCCCTGCTGGGCTGGCAGTGCATCACCAACCCGCAGCAACACCAGTGCCTTGAGCCAGGTTAGAGGAAAACTCCTTTCTGTGGTGGAGGGATGCCAAGAGTGGGGCAAAAGTACCTGGCCCCCAGGAAAAGCCTCCTCAGAAGTGTTGTATTCAGTGTCTGCCTTGCCTTAGGAAACTGCGTATGTGTCTGTCTGGGAGACGCAGCCGTGCAGGCTCCAGAACAGTGGTTATTTCTCCCAGGGGATTTTGGATCTAGCAGCATGCTTTCAATAGCCTGATGCGTTGCGTGCTGGGAGGACAGACCGGGAGGAAGGGCTCATCCAGAGACTTTCCTTTCTGCTGGGAGCAGTGTCAGTCAAAGCAGCAGAGGAAACCCATGTGGTTAACGCGGTGTGTCATGGAATATCAAAACATGCCACGGGATTTCCGGCCAAAATGTCAAGTAGGGTCTCATGAAAATATCTAACACCGGAATTACCCCGTGCCAAAGCTCAGTGGGATCACGCTGCGGCTGGACAGTAAGAGCCTGTTATTTGCAGCCGGCTCAGAACTGCGCTGTTAGCACTGGGATTTGGGCCGCTGAGCTCCTTCCAAGTACTTTTCATAAACTTGGGTTTAGCTTCTTGCTCAGAGAGCCTTTTCTGCAGAACAGCCTGGATTCTGCGGCAGGCCCCATGGCAGTTAGCACTTCACATTTCGAACAAAGAAATGCAATGCTTAAAATATTTCAAAATGTGCTCAGAGGGTGCTGCATGTAACATAAGTAGGTGGCCAGGGACCTAGAGTCTCTGGCTTCATGGGAGCTGTGACTAGCTGACTGTAAAGCCCTTAGCTGATTTTAAAGCCCCAGTCTAAATCAATATGAGTTTTGCAGTTAAATGATTAAGAAGAGGAAAGCGATATCAAATGATGACATGCAGAATGGCTTGCTGCAAGCTGCTCATCACAGGAGTGGTCCAATTTGGACCTCTGGCCAGGAGCCAGAGGGGGGACCCAGCCACTGGGATGGGCCTGAAGATGCTGCTGGAGGAAGCTGTGCTTCACAAAAGGGACAGCAAATAAACCACCATATTTATCTGCACTGTGTCTGGGTTCCTAATTCCAGCTAGCTGAGCTGGAGTTTGAAAGGAACTTGTTGCTTTTGTTTGTCTGTTTTGGACCTTTTGAAAAATAAACGCATCGAAGAGGTACAATTAGAAGTACAGTGGTGAGAAAAAATGTAGGTTACTTTCTGCAGGGAATTTCTCAGAATGACTTACCTCAGGCTGCTGCTGGTGTCCCCCCCCACAACAAGGCACAAGCAATATTATTTTTCCCAAAATGGATTTTTAAGAAAAATACTACTGCCAGGGTATGAGAACTGGGTATAGAAGGATTGAGTTACTCTGTGGGCTGTAAAAGAGAAAGTTGAGGTCACCAGAAGACAGTCAGCAGCTTTCTGTGTTGGCTGTTTGCATCAGCAAGAGCTCCAGTTCTCAAGGGTAAAATGCATCCTTGGAAAGCAAAAGACTTGCAGACGCTGGTGGAGGCTAACTGGAGGCTAACCACACTGAAACTGGTTGGTTTGACGTTCATATTCCTGTATCCTGGTGGAGGCCAAAGCCACGTGGCACCTCCTCCTCCCACTCTGATGAAGCAAAACCTTTGGGTTTTGCAAGGATGGCCCTCACAATCCATTGCTCCAGATGGTGAATCCCAAACCCAGTTGTCCATGAGCTAAGCAGACTGTGCACCTCTCTCTAGATTCAGACTTTGCTGGTCTCCAGTCTCACTGCAGGATGTCTGGTGTGGTTTGAACTTCAGTGTCTCTTAGCTTGCAGTGGATGTCTACAGTCTGGCCTGGGCATCTCTTCAGACTCCTCTTGTTGGGTGGAAACCCACTTGGCCTCTTTCCCCCCTTGTCTTTAGCTCTGCCAGGCTGCAAGGTGATGGGGAGGGACAAAAAAACTGCTTCCGTTTATCACCCGCTTCCCTACAGATCCATGAGACCCTGCAGCATGAATCTTGCCCCATGCGTTACATCTCCTCTGCAGAGCTCCTGGCTGGTGAGAACAGCCCTGGTGTAAACTCGTCCGGGGCAGCCAAGACAGCGAGAGGCAAAGGAGCAGAGCCAGCAGTTCATGCTGTAAATCCCAATCCCTGTAAAACATGCAGGCGAGATTCAAATTCGCCCCCCTTTGCAATTTGAGTAGTCATCACTCACGCTCTTCTTCCTTCCCTCTGCTCCTCAGTGGGGTCCAGAGGTCAGTTATAAAATGTTCCTGTCCCTGATCCTGTCCTGATGGCTCCCAATGCAACACCACATTCCTCCTGCCCGCGGCCCAAGCTCCTCTGGCTCGGGGGACAGGAATCCGGAAGGCTGATGCGTGCCTGTGTTTATTTTTTACACACTCTTGCTGTTTTATGGTGTTTTTTGTGGTCGAGGGGTCAGCTGGGAGCAGAAATAATTTGCCTGCCTTGGGAAAAGAAATGTATCCATTAGCATTCTTGGCTCCGGTTGGAAATGCTCTGCTCCTCCCTCCTGCCTGCTGGAGAGGCAGAGCATCTCCAAACAGCCCCGGGGACAGCGAAGCGCTCGCTGTGTCCAAGTTGTGTCTGGCAGAGTCAGGCAGCACCTCTGGGTTTGCTGTCAGAGCAGCTCCTGCTGGGTCACCAGCAGCCACAAGCTTGGGAACCCAAGGCTCAGAAATTGGGAGGAAAAATGCTGCTACCCCAATAGGGAAGGGTTCTGCCCCCAGATTGTTGTGGTCTGTTTTCTGGAGGCTAAGCTGAAACGGCTTCTCATGTTTCCCTTGTTTGTGTTCTAGAAATGGAGCTGGCAGTGACCATGCTCCATCTCTGAAGGCTTCACTTGTTTCCTGTCGCTGCTCTGCCCAGATTTGCTGGTCTCACCTCATACTGTGCTGGGCACAGACAAACTGGAGGAGTGCCTGAAGCCCACCTCTGGCTTTTGGAAATGGAAACCTTGCCATACACTGCCTTTCCAGACAGTCCTTCCAAACCATCTCAGCCTCTGCCTCCCTCTCACCAGTGTGACCGGTGCCAGCCCCCGTGGCTGAGCATGGAGACAACACAGGGACCACAGCCCAGAGACACCAGGATCTGCTCCACTGGGTTCTGCACCCAACAAGGTAACCATGATAGAGACATATCCCATTAACATCCACACAGCTCCTGTGCCACCTTTTACAAGCTGCAGAGCACCCCATGACCTTGTATTTCAAAAGGCACCTCCCAACCCTACAAGGAGTCTGAGTCCTGCACTGGGACTTGGCTTTGGTACTTCACAGGTCCTGAGGATCAGTTTCTACATTTGCCTGGCAGCCAGAGGGCAAAACAAAGGGTGAGCCAAGGGCCCTCTGCAACCTCAGCATGGGGAGGAGGAGCTGAGCCCTGCAGGGTAATTACTCCAGGCCAGCTGATCCTGGCCGAGGGTGTCTTTCTGATCTGCTGCTCGAACGTTGACACTCCCCTGCCCGAAAGACTTCTTGGCTGATCAGCAGGCGGAGGAGCTGATAAGCTGGGAAACTGCAGGGGACAGTCAGAAGCTTCATGATGAAGTCAGAGCAGAGATAAAAGATGAATCCTCCCTTTGACACAACATAGATCTTCCTCTGCAGCTGAAAGCATCATCCTGACAGATGCTTTACCATCCTCCTCCTCCCCTCTCCTGTTAGAGAGAATTTTAAGTCAGTGGATGGCTCCATTTTGACAGGCCTGGAGAGTGAGATCCAGGCTGTTTTCAATGGTGGGATGATGTGCAGGGATCTCTGCAGGCTGGGGTCTTGTCTCCTTTGGGAGCAAACCTAACCCTAACTGAATTCTACATGCCTGAGGACAGTGGTCATTTGCTAGGACAGTTTCTAGCGTGCATTCACTCCTGTGTGACAGATGATGTGTCAGGGGTGTCATTGCTGTAAATAAGCAGGGATGGGACTCTAACCATGGGACAGGGAATGAGTTAGTTATTCCCAAGTAGAGCTGTGTTTCCAGTGCATCTCTGTGCTGCTGAAAGCCTGGGAAACATGTCTTCTGCACCGTCCTGTGAGATGGGATAAAGGGTCTCCAAAACATGTACCCGAGCTGCACTCTGCTGCCATATGTGACAACTCTGAGTCCAATCCAGTGGAGCAATCTTGGACATGGTCATTTAGATGTGGCAAAGGTGGTAGGGAGCGTACCTCTGGCCTGGGAAATGTAAGACCTGGGCTTCTCTGTGCTCTTCCAGGCTGAAGAGGTTCGAATAGCCTGTCTGCACACTGACCAGGGATTGCACTGGATTGTGCTGGGAAGTTGCACAACGTCTGGCTGCTTCTTATAGGAATGTGGGATCATGAGAGCTTTCCATGGCTCCACCATTTTCAGACTTGGCATGGGCTAGACACACAGACTCTAAGAGCCAGAATGCCTATTCCATGCATGGGCTGCACCATAACAAACATTGCACCTAAAGACCAAAAACTTCAACTACATCTGAAGGGGAATGCAGGAGATCGAAAGTCCTTGCCTCTTGAAAGAGCGGGTGATTTGGTAGCTGAAATTTCCAGGAGACGCTAGGAACTGGGTTATCCTCCCACCACACTACACAGGACGGGAAACACAGGTCCACAGGATCTAGCAGGGAAACTGCAGGTGTAGAGATCAGTTTAGCATTGGCTACAAGAAGGGGACACATCTCCCCAAAACATTTGACTGCTGCCACATTGCTTGCACACCCTGCTCAGCAAGGCAGAAGGTTGAATGAGTCTCTTATCACCGCAAGGAGGATGACTGAGCTGCCACATGTGCCTCTGTCAGAAGTGACGTTCGTAGAGATGATGGATGTGACACTGAACACCTTGAGTGTACTTCAGATTCAAGAAGTTTGGGGGTTTCCATGTATCACAGAGAGGAAATGATCCTTCAGTAATTAATCAAGGAAGTGATTAATGCATTTTTACCTCAGCTGAGATTTAGCTACATTATTTCCCAGTCACAGCTGGAGGGAAGGAAGATAATAAATCCTGAGTGGCAGGGGGAGCAAATGCAGGGAAAAGTTGCTCATTGTCCTTTCCAAAAAAAGTACTGGGAGCACGGAGTGAGCTTAGCAGGCGGCAGATTCGAAACAAGCACCTAATTCGGCTGTGGACTCCTTGCTGTGGGATTTTGTGGGTGCTAAGGCTTGAATGGGTTCAGAGAAGCTGCTAGATACATCAGTGAAAGCCACTCTTACAGCAGAAAATCCCCGAGATGCAAGTCACAGGGCGGGGAGAAATAACGATTAGATATGCTGGCTCATGCTCTTGCTCCTCTCTTGGCATCTGCTGTTGGCTGCTCGGATGCTGCGCCAAGGGGCCCTTTGGGATGGTCAGACGAAGCTGCTTTCGTGCAGCAGTTGATTGGAAGGTTGGTTGAAGTCCAAGTGTCCCGTTGCCCTCTCCCCAGCAGGAGCTGTGGGGCAGCTCACGTGGCTCCAGCTCCCAGCTGCCTGCCTCCCTTGGGTGTCCCTGTGTGATCATCTGCTGTAGCACTGTCTGCAGTGAAGACAATCCTGTTCGTTAAATGAAATGAGTCCAAGAAGATTTGTCATTTGCATCACCGAGACTAAACAAAACCTTTTATTTAAGAAAATAATAAAATAAAATGAAATCATTACCAGCACTGTTTCTTCAAACTTGTAGTGATAAACACCCAGACAGGGCTTTGCTAAATAATCTTGCAGCCTTACTTCTGCAGCAGGCGATAAAGCAGGAATAACAAACTACCTGGAACTGGCAACACACCAGCCACCGCTCCGTCAGCACAGATAGGAGTTAATTATTTCCTATCGGCTGGCTAGGGCTGGGAAATAAGGGGCAATGATTTCAAGGCTCTTCTTGTTAAGCAACAGTGACAAAAAAGGGAGGATATTAGGATTATTGTCTGCCTCTTTCATGAAGAGTAACAGGGATGGTTGGTGCAGAGCAATTAAGGAAGCAGGGATTTCATCTCAAGCAACTGAGTTAATGAAACAAGAGAGATGTCTGTGAGAGGGATCCTTGAAAATACTGAGGATAATGGAGTTTATCATGGGGAGGATATTTGAATAACAAAGATTTCAGTCCCTTATTATAGTGCATTGATGGAGACACACAGTGGTGAGAGAAACACACGTCCGGGCCTTGAGCTGAGTGTATTCTGCAGGGAATTATTCCACTGTGCGGGCTGCCACCACCTCTGCCTTTTCCCTTCACATCTTTCCCATCACACGCTGCCCCATTCTTCCAACAAGGGAGGCTGTGCCCTGAGCCAGACATGGGGGACCCGCTCCTGAGCCCCCCTCTGGCACCCCAGCACTCAGGGCAAATGGGTCCATTTTCCTTCGCTTTCCTGTGACCTGGTCCTGAGGCAGAATATTTTCCCCATACTTATTTCAATGTGATGACCAAAGCAGACCAGTATATGCCAGTATACAATATTGGTGCATTTTAGGTCTGCACACAAGCATCCAAAAGCTCTTTACCTACACAGATGGCTTCCATACCAGGATTTTCTCTCTCTAGACCAAGATTTCTCTCCCCATTTCAGCTATGCCTCCATTAGCAGTGTGATTTTTACCAGTTAAAGCTATGCCACTAAAAGCCTTGATGTGAATTTGATTTATAGTTTTGGAATTATTCCTCTTCACACATGGAAATAGTTATGTGGGCATAAGGCGCCTTTATCCTGGGATAACCAAGTCCATGCAAAGGCAGGTTGTACCACATTAAACAATACCAGCACTGTTGGAGAGCTGGCTATCATTCGCTGAGCGTAGACAAACCCCATGTTAGAAACTCCTTTTAAGACTTCTGTTTTTTATAAAAATGGTACTCCTTTCTTCTCTAAGACTAATGAAATATGATACAGGAAATCAACATGGCATTGGATATTTATTAGAAACGTAACCTAAACCTGAGAAACATGTCATTGCGATAAAAATACAGATTTGCAAAGACAACAGAACATGACCAAATGCATCATGAGAAATAAATCAGAGACTACCTTCAGCTTATATTCATAAAGGTGACTCTTCCTGATTCACTTTAATCATAAATTCCTCAAAATAAGACCTCATTTATACCAGGAAGAAGCTGCCAAGGGTTATATTGCATTCACCTTCTAGGGATTTCTTCACATAGGATGTGAAGCTGCTTTTCTTGGCTGAGGACAAGCTGACAGTCATTACAGGATGTCCGGACAGGCTGCAGTGAGGGGTTACTCTGCCTGAACCATCCTCTGCCCCTCCTGGCCACCAATCCAAGGCATCATAAGAACAGGGGACCTAAGCTCTTCTCCGAGCGACGGTGGTGCTGCAAAAAGAAATACAGACATGTCCAGTTAATTATTTATAGCCCAGTTCACAAAGGTCCTTGTGTCAGACGTGGATTTATGGGAAGTCACACATATACATACTCGCAGGCGTGTTACTTCTGCCCTGGGCCTGTGCCAATCCCACACTACCTATTAAGCAGCCACCGATGGTGTTTATCATCTCAGACGGCGAAGCTTTATCATCCCCCATGAATATCCCTGCTCTGCTGCTTCATTCGTGTGGTTCTGGGTGATCTGCATTGGGTGTGGGGGTCTCTGAATACCTGTGTTGTGGGCTGGGACACCTTGGTCCCAGGGGTTTTACCCGCACATCACAGACTGGAGTCATCCCGAGGGGCCTCTTTGCTCCCACCAGAAAATTGGGCATAACCAAATGCAATCTTTGGGCACAGTTTGGGAGACTCGTGTGACTCAAATCAGCTGCCAGCCCCATGCAAAAGGAACATCCTTGTAGCTTGGCAGCCACCTCAAGATGCTGAGACTTCTCTTCAGTGCCCCGGTCTGGCTGGATGGGGTAAGCAGGCAGCCCCCTGAGCACAGCAGCATGACCAGGATAGTGCAAAGTGTCCCTTGGAGGTGCTGGGTCAGTGACAGAATGTTTGCCACCAGTCTGGCTCCATCCCTGCAGCTGTTTGTGACCAACATCTCTGAAGGCACCATGGGAATGGAGACGGGTCTGTGCTGCCATGAAGAGCTCCGCTGGGAAACCCTTGATCATCTGAAGCTCTGTGACACCCAGGATTAAAGAAGCATCAAGGAAGCTCCTGCTTTGGTGCAGAGCTTAAAGAACCCATCCTTTGAGGAGCTCTAAAATGAAAACAATCCCTGGTAAACTTTTGCCATGACAGGAAGGAGCTGAACTGGTATCTAAGCCATGTCCTCAGCTAGACACAGTAGTGGAAATGCAGCACTCTTCTCTGGGCTCCCACATGCAGCTTTCAATGCTCCGAAGAGACTGCTGTGCCCATACCAGGGCTGGACACCCATGCACATATCTCCAAGAAAGTTTAGGAAATCAGCTCCCATCAGCTCCAGTGCCAAAATCATTCAGGGGACTTGTCCTCCCACCTCGTCCTCGGGGTCTGCAGCATCCCCAGCATCATTACTTTAGCTTTCCATCAGTCAGTGGCTCTCTTGGGCTGCTGGCTGTTGCAGTAGAAATGCCTTCTGGCACAGCAGGCTTGGGTGGTGTGCCTGATGCTGTGGTTTCTCTTCTAAGCACGTGAGGTTTTCCAGCTGGGGCACGGGGGTCTGTAAAAAACGTGAAGACTCTTATCCTCCAGCAGGTTAAGGGTCTCCTGAGCACTCTGGCTGCTATATAATCTCTGCTCCACAGTGCCGGCTCCTTATCTGTCTCGGTTATTTGTGCTTGGCATGTGGACTGGTCAATCCAGCTGGGAGTGCTCAGACATGCACCTGTAAGTCTAGCTTGGTATTATATTGTGTTTTTTTTTTTTTTTGCTTGTTTTTGTAAATAATATAGAGATTTAATTATTATAACAGGTAGGCTGTAAAGCATTCAGCTAAAATACAAAGCTATGTTATGGCTCTGGCTTATACACACAATGCTTGATAGCCCTTACTTTTCACAGCTCTCAGGCTACATAGATGAGCCAGACAAAGCATGGGGGGAAACAGCAGAGAGAGAAATAGCCTCCTGGCAGGGACCTGGCAATAGAGTGGCATCCCCTGTGTTCCCCTTAGCCACGAGATAACGCCATGGTTATGCTTCCTCCTATCCCGTCCCTGTGAGGCGGTCTGCCCTGGGATGGCTTTGTTAGTGCAGTGATACAGATAGTGCTCGAGCTGCAACCTGTTGTGCATGGGATTGCAGCGCTCAGAGGAACCCCCCCCCCCCTCCTTTTTTCCTGCCCAGCGCCTCCAGGGTCAATCCCAAGCCATGAAAGCTCGAGCCCTAGCTGTAAATGTGATCCCACAAAGGAGCTCCCAAAATGTCACCTTTGTCCCAGCTGCACTGACTCACCCTCACTGGCAAAACCTGGCCAAGAATATTCGACCTCTGGGGCTAAGACCTTGTGTTTCTGCCTTGTCTCTCATGGATGTATTTAGCTTTTATCAGCCAAAACACATTTAAATGGTCTATGTTGTTATCACTTCTTAGCTCTTGTACTACTTAATAGGAGTAGACATGAGCATCACACTTGTGTTGCTGTTCGTAGCCACACAAATTCCTCTTCTGATGGCTTTTCCCTTCCCAGGTACCCCAGCCCAGCTTCCTGTAAAGTTGCACTGAAACTTTGAAGCAGCTTCCTCCTCCGAAGCAGCTTGATTTTTCTATCCAAAGGATTTATTTGGGCTTGTTCCTTCATGTCGCAAACTAGTTATTTGTATGTCAGGCTACGATACGGCAGCATTGAACCATGCTGTCTGTTTTGTACCTGTATTGAAAGATTGGCACCGTAGCAGCATTTGTTTGAACTCGCCCGCAGGCAGCCTGTTATGCTGGAAGACGGTGAGGCTGCAGTCTGGGGCTGTTGGCTTTGAGTTGGCTCTGAAGTGCTGGCTCATCTCCAATCGCTTAATGGTCTTCCTGCAAAGGTACCAAAGCAAGCAGAAGGGGTAGGTAACAGAAGCTCTGTTTACGAGTGGGGCTCTGATTCGTGCAGGGACTGAATGTGTGCAAAATAAGAGCTCACAGACAGGCCAGCCTTAGGCAGTGCTGACCTCAAGCAAGATTTCAGCTCCAACCAGAATAATGATGATTTTGTTACAAAACGAGCTCCACATGCAGAGTGCAGCATTGCTCCTCGGATTACGTCTGTGCAGAAGGAATTTCCCGTAGGACAGCGCTGGTTGGAGGTCACCCCTTGCCACAACCACATCAACACGTCCATGGTGGCAGAAGTTTGCAGCCCATACTTAGCCCTTGCTTTTAAGGACTTGATTGGAAGCTCAGCCTGTACAAGGTCATTCGAGGTCTCTGATGCCTCTCTGGAAGAAGGATGTGCTGTGTCACCTGCACTAAGAGAAGTACATCTTGGCATAGAGTTGCTGCAGAAAAGCTACAGCACTGTGGGGGACAGTAGGTGTCCCAGGAACACAAGTACTGTGTCAGCTGTGGGGTAGGACAAACGCTGTGCAAGGTTTACTGCCATGCCAAAGAACCTTCAAGCCCCAGAGAAGTGAACTGGGATCTGCCAAGGATGAGGACTGAGAGTACTCAGTTCATGCTTTTGGGGTAAATTCCTTGAGGCTGAGCGAGCCTCTCCCGAGATCCCATTCTTTGCTTTTTTCCAGAACAATTAAACTAAACCACTTCAGCCCGCCAATGTGAAAAGCTGAGGATAAAGTCCTTGATGGCTCATGAAGCCTCTTACATTGATATGATTATCTTGGCAGGCTTGGGCCATCCTGTAGCTCTCCTGTGACTTGGGAGCTGGTTTTGCCAGCTCAGTTGGATGCCAGAACATCATGCCTGATGTCTCTGCTCAGGGACGTGCAGCACAGGGTCACCGCAGTGGACTGCACACACATAGTGAGGGCAAATGGGAGGCAAACTGTAATGGCAGCATCCTCTGCCACCGTGCCTGGGGTAGCTTGCTCAGGGAGGAGAGCTCTCACAGCGTGTCTGAGCCCTTTGAGGATAAGCATGTCCTGGCATGCTCACCCAAACCCAGACAGAATGAGGAACTTTACTCTTGTTTTAGTATCCCTTCTTTTAAGCAAAACTCCACTTCTTCACTTCCCAGCATAGTAACTAATGACACCTCTGATCACCCTCTGAGCATGTCAGACTTAACCTGCATCTCAGTGCAGGGAACATTTTGCAAAGGCAATGTGCCCGCCAAATACCAGCCGTTCAAGAATAATTATTCTTTGGTTATTTTTCATAAAGCTTCCCGTATCTTGTGACACCACGTTAGAAAGTGGGAATTAATGTGGTGCTGCTCAGCTGCTCTCCCTTTCAGCAAACACTGATTGTTTTTTGTTGGTTTTCTCCTGTCTTGGCAGGTTTATTCCTCATACATGCTTGTGATTGACTTCAGTTCTGGTGAAAGAAGGCAGACTGACAGCCAGCCCCAGGGAATCAGAGCCTCTTGCTCTGCAGAGGACGCAGCAGCAAAGGCAAATCCTTCTTCCTGCACAATCCATCCCTCCCTGACCTGGATGCTCCTTCTGAACACAAAAGTACTAATGCCTGCTGCTTGTATGGAGCTGCAGAGAGCAAATCTGAAAAAAAAAATAATACGGTGGTCAAATCTTAAAACAAACTTCCCTGAGAGCAAAGGAGCAGGTCAGCTTGCGGCGGCTCTGCATCCCGTCCCCAGCCAGGCTGTGTTTATGACTAATCCTCGTAAAGCCCCAGGTAGGGGTCGATAAGCAAATGTTATTCCCCAGGAGGGCGGCAGCGAAATTGAGCCTCTGTGACTCATCCAGCCCTCGGCCCCACTGCTGAGGCTGCAGCTTGCGGAGATGGCTGTGATGGAAATGCTTCAGCAGAGCACTGGAAGCAGGGGTTCTGAAGTGAGGCACTTAAACGTAGGCTCTGGCCCCAGGTAAGTGGTCTGATTGGAAGCCAAGGGGAGCTGCAGCAGCAAATTGCTATTTGGCTCTGCCTCATGCACGCTGGACATTGCATGGCTAATGAAGCAGGACTTGTGGTGACAAGCACAAAATCCACCTTTGCACCTGGGGTGGCCGTCCCCATCCATGGCAGCCCCTGGCTGTGACACTAGCACCAGTGCGCGGTCCCTCTCCCGGCGCAGCTGGACCCGTGGGGCTGTTGTGCAGCCAAAACGAATGGTGCTTGTGCTGATGCAGAGAGTGTCCCTGCTGAGCCAGGGAACACCGGGGGGGATTGGGCTGCTCTGCAAAGTCAGAGCCTTGGTGACCTCCAGCCCCTTTGCCTGCTTGTACTGGACGCATGTGTGGGCAGAGTCCAGGCTGTCCCATGCAGGTCTCACCTGGGAATTTCCTGACTCTTCAACTACAACTTGTTTCTGACATGTCAGGACTTTTTTAAAGGCTGTTAAAGCCACAGGAAAGACATTTCCAGGTAAGGCTGCCAGCCACAGGCTGTAACTCCATGTGGGCATTTTGCTGGGTGCATGCAGGATGCCATTTGGGCAAGCGGGGACAAGTCACTGATCCCCCTCTCTCTAGCACTGCAGAGGTCGATGTGTGTCCATCACGTGTGAGGGTCTTGCAGAGATGGCTAAGAAGGGCAAGGCAATGGAAAATGTCGTTGTGCACACAGTGATTGTGTCTGCAAATCAGTAATACACTCTGCACTGGGGAAGAGGAGATGCTTCATGCATCCACACATGGCTACAGTGCATGTGTGTGCTTGCTTGTGTGCAAACATATGTCTGTGGTATGTGTGTAAGGCTGTGGTATCTTCACTGCAGCTCTGCTGAATGTGCCCAGCCAGGTTCTGAGGGTGCGTGTGAACATGTGCCTGCAGTTTGCCTGCAAATATACTACCTGTGCTGATGCATGCAACTTGGCTGTGCTCATGGTCAGCACCTGGGTGCTGCATCTGTGTGTACAAGAGAACAACTGTTTCTGTATGCTTGGGATGTGCATATGTGTGTGTGTGTGTATTCCTGGCATGTACAGGCATCCTGCCTGTGTGTGCCTGCTGCCCCACTAAATGGGTGTTTGCATGCGTTGTGCTCTGTTTGTGCACACAAGCAGACCCCCCTGCCTGTCCCCTCACGCTGTGTGTTTCCCTGCTGGCTGCTCAGGCCTCCTCCCGTCTCCCTCTCATTTCCAGCCACCGTTCCTCTGTGCCTTGAATAAGTGGTGTAAGTGCCCAGCAGCTTGTTAGCCTGTCACTTACGGAAAGGGCTCTGCGTGGCTTTTCGTGCCGCTGCTGGCTGCAGCAGCAGTGACCGCTGTTGTGCGGGATGCAGCCTAGGGACTGGGGCTTGCCTGGGGGCAGCAGCACCCACCACGGGCTGTTGGGGCCTTGTGAGAGACTGGAAGCAGGGGGCTGCGAGTCAGCAGCATCCTGAGGCACCAGGAGTTATTGCCAAACCACCAAGCCGTGCAGCGAGTGGTGCGGTCCCTGCTTGCATGCACAGTGGAAGGAACAAGTGCTGTGCAGAAAAGTGGTTACTGTGGAATATCATCCGAGGAAGAGGAATGCCGGTGCTAGCACTGCTCCTCGGCCCAGACGTGTCTTTCAGGAAGGCACACTTTCTCAGTCCATTGCAGAAGTCATATGCCAAGAGGAGAAGGAGCGAGGAGAGACCGAGTGTTCATCCCCTGCCACAAGGCAGGATTGTCACCTTCCTAGACAGGTATGGGTTCAACCTTGTTGTAGATGCCTCAAGAAATGGAGAGTCCACCTCTTCCCCACACAACTTGTCCTAGCACTTCATTATTCCTAGTGGTAGAGGTTTCCTAACACCTAACCTGAACCTCTCTCCTAGAGCAGGACTTTGTGTCCTGTCCCCAGTGTCCACGGAGAATTCCTTTCTTATTTGAAACAGCTTTTTAAACATTTAAAAGCTATGCTTATGTCCTGGGCTTCTCTTTTCAAGACTAAAAAGCCCCAGTGCCTTTGATCTTTTCTTACATTGTTTTCACTGCTTTCCTCTGGACAGCTGCCAAAAGGTCCATCTGTCTCCTGAAATACCACACACACCTTGGACACAATTTTGCCTCTATCTGGAAGTCCAGGTTTCTGGACCACTGCATCTGTTTCAAATTCCGGTCACGTTTGTAGTGGTTGAGGTTTGCAGAAATGAGTGGTAGAGGGGAGCAGAGAAATGTCCTCAGGGAAATGTGAGTCTGTGGCACCTGGGTGTTTTTCTCCTCCCCAGTCCAGGATGAGAGCTCAACAGATGGGAACTATTCATGAAGTGCACTGCTGGTTCCTGAGCATGCAGACCTGCTCTGAGTACTGCTGAATTTCATTCCCTGTTCATCATCTTTGTCGGGGCAACTTCTGCGCACACAGCATCCTGGCTGGCACATCCCCACCTCCCTGGCAGACAGAGGGGCGCTGCATCTCCATCTCCGGGTACCTGCACGACTGAGACATCCATGGCCTCAGGATGCTTCGGGACTGAATGCCAAGCTGGCAGCTGGTCAGCAAACCCAGGTGAGGGTGAAACCCTGCTATCCAATGGGTATTCTGAAATGTTTTGACTGCCTGCTCTGGGGAAGGGATCTGAGAGACTGAGACGAGAAATCAGGGATGTGATTTTCAAGGGATGTGACACTCTCCAGCTCCTGCAAGACCCATTTTCATACTATATCCTCAGCAGGAGAATGCAGAAGCCATGAAATCCTTTTTAAGTATAAAGAAGTGCTGCCTGTACTGTTTTCTTTTGCAGCATGAAGGTTGAAAAAAACCCCTGCATTTATTCCTCTGCTCTACAGACTCCAGCCAGAGCAGAAAAGCCACAGTAAGAGAGTCCTGCACACTCCTGGTGCATTGCTTCCCCCAGTGCCCATGGGGTGCATCCTCTCGGTGGGGAGTGGGGTGACCTTGCTTCAGCATCCCTGGAAGCTCTCACACACTGTTAGCAGATGCTTCAATGAGGTGTTTCTTCCAGTGGGAGGAAACCAGTTCAACTGGGAAGTGCAAAGCCAGTGATTTTGCCCTTTATCAATAAGGTGTTGCCCTGTGGTTTTGTTTTTTATTTGTTCCCCTCATTCATAGAAGTTTTAAAAAAATGAGAGAGGGAAAGAAAGTGAATGAATGAAAATCCATTAAACCTACCCAGTAGCTTAAATGTTTATGTCGTGTCTAACTGCCTGATCCTGCCATTACTTTCCTCTGCATCCTGCTGTACCTGCAATTCAAGAAAATTGCCTCCCAAATTGCCATCTTTAGTTTGAGATCCACGTACAACTTGGCTGTGAGCAGCGGATGGAAATGAAATGGACTAAAAATTTAATCCAGCCAGGATTTCCTTGTGTTTTTCAATAGTCCTTGCTGTCAAACTGTAAGTCCTGCTTATTAAAGGTCATGCATATTAGAGAATGAGGCAGGGAGAATTACAGAAACTGACATCTTTAGCGGTGCAACTAAATAAAAAAAAAATTGATCTTTGCCTGCATCAACACATTTGCCTCTGTGTACAGGCAGAGAGACCTATCCAAAGTTGTATTTGTTACAGTGACATGTACATGCAGAAACTTTTGGTAGAAAGCTTCAACATCCAAGCTGAGCACGATTTGCCCTTAGAACAGGGCTAAAATCCCTCTGCTTCTCACTTCACTGATCAGATTTCATCTCCTAATTTGACCTAACAGCCTCTGGAGATTAATGAAAATTTCCATGTAGAGGTGTTTTTTTTTTTTTCCAAGTGAAGTACTCGTTCACCCCCAACTTCCCTAAGGAGGTTGTTAAAAAATATCCTTTTTGGAAATATGGTCCTGGTTATTCCTTCTTTATTAGGGATTTTCTAGCTAAACCACAACTGTCCTAGTTTCCAGTAAACTCACAGCTTCACACACAGATGCACACACTAATATCTCAGCTGTTAAACTGGCCCTCAGATCATCTGCACTGAGTTCTTCAGTTCCCAAAGGGCAACCTCTTGCCTCTAACTCTCTTTCTCTTTCTTTCTCCCCTTCTCCCCTTCTCTCAGCTTCCTTTCAGTAATCACTTATTTTTAGGACCATTAATTTGAAGGTTCCAAAACTCATAGGCATAAAAAATAAATGTAAAAGAAAGAAAACTCCTCATTGCTTTGGAGGGTGGTGGTGAGCCAGGGGAGAGATGAAGGATGGTGATGAAACAGAAGGATGGAGAAAATTTGTGGAAGAGTGGTTCTGTGGATTATCATTAATTGCCAATACATCATTTGTGGCTCAGGATGTCCCTGGTTCACAAATTGCTGAGGTCTGGGACAGCAAGTCTGCCCTGTTCTTCTAATCTTGTCTATATGTCTACTGCTGGCCAACCTTGAGGATGGGACATGGAGACTTTGGTCTGACCCAGGTTTGACAAGAGCTGGTGCCAGGTTGCTGAGCCCCTCAGGAACAATTGTGCCTGGAGTCACAGCACCTACCTGTGGGCTCCTAGCACAGGAGAACCAGCACCATGTTCTATCAGCAACAGAGAGAGAGGGAGGTGTCTGCACATCTGCAGTCCCACGGTGTCTGAATCACATACTGGAGATGACTGCCTCTCTGCGGGCAGCGAGGACAGCCCTGCCTGAGGGTCCCCAGTGGGCTTCCTGAGAGTAAGCAGGATGTGTCACTGTTTTGGGGACGGTCTGCAGAGCTGATGGAGAGCCTGGCGTGCCAGCCCCCATTCGCTGACATCAACAGCAATCACCCTGTGGACAAGGGCTGAATGCTCCTGCCCACTGCCCTGTCCCACTTCTGCTGGCTACCTCGTTGTCCCCTGACAAAAAGGACAGGCACAATAAATATTCATTGTGCTTGCACTTATGGGTCTATTAAAAGCTACATTTTTTTTTTCCCCAAGGTAGGTTCCTCTATTCTGATTATGCTAACGGCCTACCAAATCACTTTCTTTAAATATGCCGTCGCCCCAGTGATAAATGCAGCTGCAGGAGTGGGTCCTTTCTGGCATTAATCGAATGCTTTAATGAAGTCAGCACACTGTTCATATGCATTAAAATACTTGGTCCCAGCCTGAAGAGGCGCAGTAGCTCTCTGGCTCTCGTGACTCTGCACCAGAGGTAAATAAAGCACTTAAGGCTTGTGCTGGGGAGGGATGAATATCTAATGGAGTTTTTATTGCTGCTCATCCTTTTAGCTACCCCCCCGACACACACATTTTTTTTTTTTTTTTAATATTAGTGGGTTTTAGTGCCTCCCCTCCCAGGATGACATGGATAAGTGGCACAGGAGGGCTCTGATGACTGGTTGTTCTCTCTCATTCCTGTTATGTGTGACAAATTGGTGCACTGACTCCAGCTTCACAGCTCCCTTTACAGGCCAGCATCTTCCCAGTAAAGCAAGGACACTGGCCAGAGTGGGAGAGTGAGGATGGAGCTGTCTAAGCAGAGCAGAGAGGCAGGGTGGCCCAGTGGGAAGGCGGCACTGTGCTCACCCAGGTTCTCCACTCACGTGCCCATGAGGGTGGTGGTGGGCTGGCTCGGGTGCAGGTAGGAGAGGGGCATTCCCTTGGGAATCCCAAGCTGGGTGGGAGGATGCTCGGTTTCAGAAGCCCTTTAAGATCACTGTTGCGGTCATTAGTTTGCACATAGGAACAAAGAAGCCAGCAACATGGGAGTTGAAGTGAATTGTGGGCACGCCAAGATGTGTGCTATTCAGAAAGCCTATAAACCATAGGCAACATAAGGGGTAAGCAAAATTCCAACGGGAGTCACCACCCAAGTCTTTTATGTACACAGGAACTGGGTATCCAGGGCCATGTATCAGTGCAGAGAGCTATTTCTCCTACCCTGACTTAGACACTGACCCTTGGTCAGCTGAATTGCTCTCTACTCAGTTGCCTAAACATAAACATCTGCGGTGTGGGTGTCTGCATGTGAACTGGGTGCATGCTCGTCCTCTGTGGGACTGAAGCTCCCATTGCACCTGCATTTCCAATGCCTATATTGACTGTGGCTCAGTTTACACACACATAGAAATCTAGACCCATGTGGGACATGCAGGATCCCTTTGGGCTTCCTGCTGGCCCAGAAAGAAGGGTGTCCTGCAAGCATCACTACCAAGTAGAGCTAGAAGCAATGATACTGTAAGCAATTCCCATGCCCTGAACATCTTCCATTTACTAATGTAATGACCATTTTGGACAAGGAAGATACACTTCTCAGCTGGGAGCTGAGCCACATGGCAGGTTGTATCCTATACCACATCATGAGTGAATATGGTCCAACTGAACAAGGACAACTTAAAGACCATTGACTGTTCTTCTGCTCCTTCTTATAGCTGATTTTTTTTTTTTTTAAACTCATAATCCATTCTTTGAGCCACCGAGTCTCTCCTCCCATTGATCCTGACTTCTTTCTTTCTTTTTTTCCTTTTACCCTTATTGACCTTCATGGATGGGAACCTTATTCAAGTGCTGAAATACGCAATCAGCTGAAGAAGTGATACTGCAAAAGGACTGGACAGCTGGTGGTTCCCTACATAAGAGTCCAGGAATCTTCTCCTGGACAAGCAGACTCAAACATGGTTTAAGGAGTTCTCTACCAAGAACCATTAAATCTTACACATTCATCCTGAGTTTATCTCAATAACTTGTGCTTGGTTAAAATACCCTTCCTGGGATGGTATCTTATGACTTGAAAACATCAGAAGACAGAATCTTGAACACTTCTCTTTAAAGTTTTCTCCAATCATCTTTTGAATTAAAAATTGGGAGGTATTTCCAATCTTGAATTTGACTTCAGCTGCTTGGCACTCATCTCTGTCATGCCTTTCTCACTACATTGAGCAGCTTCTGGAAACCCTTACCAACAGTGACATTGTCCCTGTTAAGATGTGTGTGTGCTGTTGCAGCAAGCCTCTTGTTTTCACTAGTCTAAGGAGGCTGCTGACCACCTACTTTGGTGGGCAATAAGGAAAGTAAACAAAATTCATGTCCTTAACCTGGAGCCAGTAATTCAGAAAACTTGCTCTCCAGCTTCACCCTCCTTTGGAGAGAAATTCGGCTAGCCAAAGGAGGTACTCAATGCTCATCTTCTGTGCCTGGCCCTAAGCTCCTAAGACAAGGACGTTTGTTCTCTTGCATGCTGGGGTAATTTTTGTGTGTAGTATTCCAGAAGCAGTTTCACTGTACCCATTTCCAAAGTTAAAACACCTTCCCTACTTTTATTCTTGCTTTTGTTCACACTACTTGCTTCTACTCTCACTTCTACCTTGTGCCATGTTTGTCTATCCAAATCTCACACAACAAATCTGCCATCAGAAGAGGGAGTTGAGGATAAGTTGCTTGCCCTTTACGAACTCAGTTTTTTTTCCCAAGTCTCTGCTTTGCAGAGACAGCATGTTATGCTGTAAGTAATTCCTACACATCCTGGCCCAAGATGTCCAACTTCGCTTCTTCCTGTTGGAAAACACGCTTTTAAATAGATCCAGCTGCTCAGTTCTGACTAGGTGCCCTGTCCTTGTAAGCACTGACCACCTTGCTAATCTTTGTGTCACCCAAGAACTTCATTAGAAGCAATTTTGTTTTTCCTCCCAGATTATGGATGACAAGACACAGTCATGCCAGACTTCCTCCCAACTCCTACAGACTTTGCCTTCTCAGAAACACCCCCATCTGCCCTTGATGCCTCATAAACAATCGCTTCTTAGGAGATCAGTAAGCAGTTCCTAATCCATTTAAGGAGTGCTTCATGGGCATTGCATCACATTATTTTTTAAATCAAACTGTCATGAGCTGCAAAGTCAAAGCTTTATAAAAGTCTAAATATATTATATCTGGTTAGTCACCTTTATCATCCCAACTTTTTATCTCATCAAAAAGTGTTTGACAAGTCCTATTTTCTATTAGTCTGTGTTAACTGGCCCTAATTATTTTCCCACACATTAATTCTGTATTGATTGACTCCTGTATTAGTTTTTCCATTACTGTGATGAGATTATGTCAGACTTGCCACCCTAGAGCTGCTTGGGTTAGACCACTTTCTCTTTTCTATACTGGCACATTTTGAGAGCTCTCCGACTCCTCTGGAATTTCCCTAGTGCTCCAGGAGTTATCCAAGACTGATGTCAAGAGGTCATAAATTTCCTCAGCCAGTTCTAGGAAGACTCTTGGCTGCAAGTTTGCAGATCCTATTCGTATAAAATGTGTTTATCCCTAGAAGAAGTTGCTTAACTTCCTTCTTGGTTTCTAGTAGAGTGGAAAGTATTTCAACATCCTTGTGTGATATAAACACATCCTCTTCTTTCTTTCCAAACTCAGAGCAAACATATTTATTGAACATTTCTGCCTTCTCTAAATCATTATTCACATTTTTTTTTCTGTCTCCACATGCTTGGCCCATGACATCACAGACATTTCTTTTTTTCTTAATTAGCCTACAAAACTCCTTCCTGTTCAATAATTTGGATCCTTCCTTGCGATCTTTAGCTTCTCCTTTCAATTTTCTGTACTTCCTATCTTAAAATTTATAGTGATTTGCATTTCTGCTTCATGTCCTTGTTTTACTTTACAATTCTATTGCTAATTGCTGCCTTCATGTCAGTGTTGAACTAAAATGGGCATTTGGCCAAAATTGTCCCTTTTTTTCCTTTTTTTCTTCTTCTTTTTTTTTTTTCTTATGAAATCATAGCTTTTAGGCTCTTGTAAACCCTCATTAAAACTCTCCTGATAAATATACATACATACTTACTATGCATATGTACATATATACATGCGTACATGTTTTTCCCTCTGCTCATTTGTGCTCATACTTTCCCTCAGCTTTGGGAAATTGTCTCCTGAAGTCACAGAGTACATCTCTCAGAGGGATTTTTTCTTTATTATGCATCATGAACAAGCGTCCACGGAACAGCACTGTCTGGATAGTTGATGCACCCAAGCAGATGCTTCACAGTGCCCTGCAAGTGCTTTTACACTTTGTATAGATGGATGTGGCTGAATATGCCTGGTCAGGAGCAGGAAAAGGTGTCCCCACAGGGTAATCAGACATACAAATCCTCATGTTTTCTTGCTTATTCCACCTTCCTCAAAGTGACTTCCAGGCTTACAGTAAATCTTGAGTCTAAAACACTCCAATCAGGGTCATAGATATTTTATAGCAGTTCCCAGGACAGTTCTGCTGATACGTATCGTTAGCTCTTTACTGAACACCTCCATTTCATAAGAATCCTTTGGAAACCCAGATATGTTTGACCAGGAACTCTGAAAGTTGTAGTATCATTGCAAGGAGAGGAGACAGTCTAGGTAGCTGGAGGAAAATGCTCTTTTACATTATCAACACGAGAAACAAAAGATGATTTTTCCTAGTCTAAGTCCTCCTTGAAGGTTGCTTGACTCAGTTTATTGAATGATTCATAATGACCCTAGGTGTTGGTAATACCAGTTCCTATGAGAGCGGCTGTGAATTCAGACCTTGTACAGCTAATATGACTTTATCCCTGTTGTGAGTCTGAGGTCTGTTCAATAGCAGCCAGTTTAGCTTGTTGGCAATTCTGTATGTTCTTGAAGGTCTGTAAGGATGCCAGAAGATGGTTCATCAGGCTTAAAACTGCAGGAATATGAGAAACCTTTGGCAAAGTGAGATGAAATTGTTGGTGAAATAACTGACATAAAGCAGCTTGTGGCTGATAGACACACTCTAAGAATCATTACAGGCAAAATTCAGTACATGGAAGGAATAAAACCCAGCCAGTTCAGCAGCAGTCCGTGAGTCTGGAATAGATGGTTCAAGTCATGGTTAATTTATTCAAATTGGCTTTCCATCTTGGTGTGATAGACAGGTACGATATGCCTATCCCCCTTCAACGTTTTAAATAGTTCTCACAAAAATGCATCAAATTGAGTTTCACCACTAGTAATAATGCAGAACATTGACCTGTGACATTTGAAAATAAATGACTGGAGCACAAATGCACTCCTTCCCAAGCAATCACGCTTTTCACACAGGTGGAACATTTTTGTTCCAACAACCATTTTGTTCCAGCTATAGCACCCAACTCATGTCAATCACATTGAAGATTCAAAGAGCTTCACTTGTTCAAAACAAACAGAAGGGAGCAATTCCTCTCACAACATATAATTAAGCTGCCGAACTCTGCCTCAGGATGCTGTGGACGATAAGAGTTTCTGTGAGTTTAAAAAGCAACTGGACGAATTCATGAAGGAGTATGCTAGCACTGGCTATTAAGTACAACATCCTCACCTGCCTCAGGATGTCTGTAAGATGGAGATTGCTGGAGCCTGGCAGAGTACCTAGGGGAAATATCACTATATCCTTGGCATGCTGTTATACTTTCCATGTAGGCATCTGCTGCTGGACACTGTCAGAGATATGTTAGTGCTATAATGGACCATCGGTCTGACTGAATGCACCCATTCTTATATTCTTAATCAAATCCAATGAAAATGCTTGACCATGATTAAAACAGGCTTGGGAGTGGGTTGAGGATACCAAAAAGTTTGTCATGGCAGCTTTTCATCTGAGAGAGTGTCACAAGAGCTGATATATAACTTGGTGCAGTACTGCTTCTACAACGAAAAAAATGTCCTTCTTGATCTGGGATTTCATAGCTGAGCTTGCACTCTCCTTGGCAGACAAAATCTTAATGGTGAACGAACTTCAGGGTAGACTGCATTTGATGCAAGATAGCAGTCATTATTCACGCTGACATTGACAAAATGACAGAGTGGTAAAATAATGGCACATTCTTTGATATTGCCTTCAGGGTCAGGATACTCCCTGTTATAGAATGGCTTATCGATCAGGCTTGCCATTTTTAGAGCCCAGACAAGATGTCAGGAGGAAGTTGAAACTGGAGAATAACAAGAATTAAAGGATTTAGCATTGGTTCATGGCCTTCATGGAGTGTGGACACCAGGTTTCTTATGAGCTCTGAATAAATGACCTGAAACTTGTGTACCTCCCAGACAATGATGCCATAGGTAGAAGGTACTTTTGATAGCCTGTGACTTTCTTGTTGATGATCTCGTAATTTTATTCCTGTGAGCTTCCAAGAATACGACATACAGGGATGGATTTCATTTTGGGGCCCACAGTGACACAAAGGAAGAGCTCTGATTTCATAGCTGCATGCGTTTGTCTGAAGTATGAAGGTTTATGCAAAGTCTTGGTGCACAAGGAAAGATGCCAAGCCAAATGTATTTTTAGCTGTTCAACCAGCTGGGTCTCTTGTGTCTGCATGAATTCACTGCTTTTCCCCACAGGGATGATCAGAAACATCACTTTTGCAAAAGTTGTCAGTAAAATGACCATAAAAATTGTTGAACCCAAAGGTGCTGTGAAGCTCCCAGATTTTTTTTGGAGCCCATCCAGCAATGGCAGAAACACTTTAGTTTTATGGTTATTCCCTCTGAGGAGAAGACATATCCAAGCAGTTGCACCATAGTGAACTTTTCATGTTTTATATACAGTCCATTCTCTCAAGCACCAGCTAGAGAAGACCAGCACACTGCATGTAGACAGCCAGGACTGAGCCTGACAGAACCACGCTGAAGTTACTGATGTAAGACACCAACGGTGATAGGCCGAGCAGCATAGCTAAATATTCGAAGTAAATGTGCTCTACACAGACTAAAACCTTCTAGTCAACACCTTCATAAATACACACCAGGCTGCAAGCTCTATGTAAGCCCAACTCCATAAACACGCTGGCACTCTGTGTCCTTTTCAACAGATCATTAATTAAAGACAGATGACATTTGGTTTTGATCATTATTTATTTTTCACGATTTGATGCAGTCAACAATGAGGCATAAAGATCCGTCCTTTCTTTACAAACAAGACTGAGGTACCAGAGGGAGATATATGAGTGAATGAAATTCTTTGTTAGGCTTTTTTCAAGGTATTCCTGCGGGGCTTGAAATCTTGTCTGGAGAAGCAGTAAATTATTTCGACTGAGGTGCTGGCTCCAAAATTCAGACTGTTCAGATATCAAAAAGCTGAGGCTGAATTAAAGGACCAAACAGCTTTCGTCCAGGGCTTTTTTGGAGGTCTGGGGCAGAGGTTCACTTGAGTTTGTTGGACACAGGTGCAGTCAGCCTGACCAAATTATTTCCATGACATTAGCAGTGTATACAAGAGAATGGCCACTTTGGACAAACTGTGTCTGTACTGGTGGGACTTCTGTGAAATGCAGAGGTCATGCAGTACAAGCAAAGATGCCAACACCAAGGGAATGTAATACATCAACTGAGTCAGAGTGAGTGGTCATAAGGCGATCTGGGATCAGGACTTAGGGGACTCACTCCGACACAACTATCACTGGATTCAGCAAGGTCAGGAGGGGCCCCAGCTCTGCTGGACCAGAAAATCAAGCTGCAGGGTAGCCATGAGGTTCCCAGATGTGACAAAGTCACTCAAAGGAACCGTGAGGCACAGCAAGCAGAGCTGACTTTGTGTGCATGAAAACCCAGCTTAGCAGAGCTATTGACTTCCAAGTTTCACTACGGCTGGGTGTTTTGCACATTTCCTTGGCTGGACAACCAGTAAGAAAATGGATTTTTCAACCATGATATAACAAAACCCAAGGAAAACTGTCCTGAATAGTCCATCTGGTGTCTTTTTTATGCCTTCCTGTCATATCAGCCAGCACTGGTATGAATACAGGTTCTGCATGAGGGAATGGCTGGTTGTGGGGAAAGTAAGGCTGATCTCGGCAGTAAAAAGCTTTCTTTGCCCTTGGTGCCAGTCAAATCTCACACACTTTGCAGGTCTGTCTGCAGAGTTCAAGCAGAGATGTGTGCAGGTCTGGAGCGTTGACCCCAGCCAACTCAATCCTCTGCTTTATTGTATCAGATTTGGCAGAAACAGACTATCTGAGGCACTTCGGTCTCCTCCCGGTCAAAAATTGTGCACAACAGATCAAAGCAGGACAGACACTGTGCGTTGGCTGCCAAGAAGGCCAGGTGGCAGAAAGCTTCTCACATGTCAACAGGCACTAGGAGAAGTTCGGGAAACATTTATAGGCAGCTGACGTCTTCATGGAGATCTCAGACTGCAGCTTTTAAGAGTTCACCACACCTCCAAGTACAGCTGCCGAGGAGTCAGGGTGCATGCAGCTGGGTGGGATATAGGGCCGAGCAGCGGCTCACATCTCTTCCTGGAGTGGGTCAGAGCGGAGATGACAACTAAGGGCTGGTTAGGAGCAGAGGCAGATGGCAAGACAGAAATACCAGTCCTTGTAACCATAATAATCAGCTTTGTCTTTCTTCAAATCACAAACAAGTGTTTCAAGAGAAACTCATCCTCTTCTCTGGATTGCTTTGGTGGTCTGGAATAGACTCCAGGAATTGCATCCAGTCAGCCGTCTGTTCCTACGCTCAGCTTGTGAGTAGATGATGCCCCAAATCTTAGTGGAATTTAAATGGAAAAAGGGCAAAAAGGCTAATCCAGGGAGGGAGCCAGGAAGACATTTAGATGAGGGAACGTGCTAATGCAAAATACTGTTCCCAACAGCACTTTCAGTCTCCTCCCCACGACCAAGGATTAAATGGGACAGAGAGCTGCTGTGATTTGGCTTCTGCTCTTCACATGTTGAATTTTATTTTCCCATTTGATTTTTTTATTGTCTTTTTTTTTTTTTTTTCATTTGGGAAGTGACCAAGAAACTGTGTTTCCCACATAACCATTTCAAAGGAAATTTGATGCTGCAACAAGGGCCCTGGGGGAAACACTTTGGGAAAACAGCATCAGCTCTGTCCTTCCTCTCTCTTTTCTTTTTTCTTTTTTTTTCTTTTTTTTTTTTTTTAAGGAAGATAAAAAAAAAAAGAGGGGGGAAAGGGTGAGGTGAGGAGCCCTCAGTATGGGGAGACATGAAGCTCGGGGAGATTGTGTTTCAGAAAAGCAGGCTGTGTGGCTGCTTCATCCTGTTCCTTGAGCCAAGGACTGTCAGCCCCTGCTCAGCCACAGGAATACCTCACTCCTTAAATCTGATACTTTTGTGATCCCGTTTTGTGTCCCTTTACCTTCATGTCCCCACTGGAAGATTCCGTAGAACCTTTCCTGAGAGGGCTCAGCCTAGCACAAAGGTTTCTGGATGTTTCAAAGCCGAGACACTATTCCTCCCAGCCTCTTCGGTGGCGAGAAGCTCCTGCTCTGTGGTATGGCCGGGCAGCCCTTGACAGCCTCCTGGAGGTCTGGAGATGGGGCTGCTCATGCCAGGCGCTGACATGTGCAGGCAAAGTGCCCTCATGCACCCCATGCCTCTTGCCTCTTCCCCCAGAGCAAAGATCCAAGTGTTTCCCAGGGTCGCACAGTGAGTGCCCAACACGAGGCTACCTCAGGGCCTGATCTAGACTTTTAGTATCTTGAAGAGAAGGATCCCTCTCCCCAACGAGCCTCGGTTTTCAAAATGATCTCTCCCAGCCATGCTGGAGTTGGCTGAGCTTGGAGAAAGGAGGAAAGAGCCTTTCCCCAGCAGGAGTATGTCCAGCTGTTTCCCTTGCTTTGGATAACTAAACAAGCGCTTTGATCAAAGCCGCTTGGCATGAGCATCCATCCCTGCCTCTGAAATGCAGCTTTGCTGTGTCGGCTCGGAGGGAAGAAATTCTGGAGGCTGGAAGGAGCCAGTGCAGTGTGTGAGGCATATCCTTCCCCTCCTGCTGCCTGGGCGAGCAGAGGGCCAAGTGCTGGGTGTTTGCTCCTGGCCAGGAAGGACTCAGACAGTTCTGGGGTCACCAGCTTCAGTGGTGGCAGGAGGGGGAGTGGGTACCGACCTGCAGATGCTGTCTTACACCCTGCAAAGGGCTCTGACCCTGCAGGTCGAACAGAACTAGAGGAACCCTGGTACTTCCCCAGATGGCTCCCTGCCATCCTGCTTTGTTGGATGGGGCTGGGCATAGCGGCAATGCTGCCCGGCGTCATGCACAAATGCCCTGCAGCACCCAACAGTTCACCAAAATGTTCATCTACAGTTTCCTATATTTTGTGCTCATGGAGACCCACAGAGCGTTGCTGACTGATGCTGTGAGCCTGGGTGGATTCAGTGCCTCCAGGCAATGAAGGCAGAAGCTTGTTTACCCCATCTTCATGCCTCAGATGCCTTTGCTCCCCAGCCATCACTGTGCTCCTTCCCCAGGGCTGGGAGCTGCCTGGCAGGGAGATGGTGGGAATCACTCCAGCCTGGTACAGCTCTGGTCCTCACCCTCTTGTGCAGTGTGAACTGAGAAGTGCTACAACAAGACCATGGGTGTCCCACAAGTCTTGAAAGCAGCATCCTTGGGTCCCAGGGGTTGCAGAGCGGGAAGGGCTGTGGATGCCATTTCTCTAGCCATCTCCACCATGATGAGGTGCACAACAGTGCCCAGATCCACCGCTCACGCAGCCCCACGGGTCACAGGGACATCAGAGCAGGAGGAAAGGGTGTGCTTCACATGGCTGTAAAGAACTGCTGTAGCCCCTTACAAACCCTTCAAGGTCTATCCAGACTCCAAAATTCCCCACGCTGGCAGTCAGCCCCTAAATAGAGCATAGCATGGGAAGGCTTTACCTGCTCTCCTTCAGCTGAGCAGCCGGCTCCTTTCCCAATGCAAGGCACACTCCTCCGGGCAGCAGGTGAGCCCCAGCCCTCTCTTCCACCACTCATGGTGGTGCCCAGGGGGTTTGATGGTGCATTTCCACATTCCCTCCTCACTGATCCCCCAAGTCGAGCATCCTGAAGTGTGTGCTTGGGACCTGGAGCTGGCAGAGCAGGGGCTGCAGGACCTGTGCTTGTGGCCACAGACACAGGAGGCATTTAGATAGGATCAGCATTTTTTTGCAATGCAGAGATCAATGTGGAGAACGGACAGAGATCCATGAAACTCATTTCGTGGATGGCTCCGAACAGCTGCGACACAGAAACAACTTTCCAGTGCTCTCAGCCTGGCTGCATCTAAGCAAGTGTCCTGGAGGGCTGATTTACTTTCTAATCCATCTACCTAGGTATTTCGCATGCATCGCCACTGCAGCATGCATCGTCTCTGTGTCAGCTTAGCTCCGTATCCTATTGCATATTCCCAAATGTTATTGAATAATGTGTCTCCAATATTACTTTTTAAGTAACCTTAATTGTCTGATTTTGATTTGCGTTTAAATTGCTCTTTCCTCTGCAACCCGAGAGGCATCAGGATTGGGCACGTAGTGTTTAGGTTACGGCGCGGAAGGTATTTTTGTGTGCTCGTCTGGTGAGTGCTCCTATTGGAGGGCAAATGCACGAGGGGCAGAGGGAAGGCTTCAGGGGGAAGATCAACTTCTGAATTTCCTGAGGTTTATGAGATTAAAACCTCACATTTAATGTTGCATTAAAAGAGAACTGTCAGGTTCTATTTCACAGAAGATGTTGTTTTTGTGAAAAGAGCTTTTTACAAAACATATGGCCAAGGTAATTGTTTGGGTTTGGGGGGGGAAGAGGGAGTTATTTCAGGGAAAGCTTGTCTTTTGAACAGCTCTGTCCTGGAGAATTTGGAGCCCTCGGTTAATGCATGGAAATGAACCTGACTTCACAAAGGAGCGGTGTTGGCTCTCCTGCTCTCTCTGGTGGGAGGGAATGAAGCGGAGGGAAGCGGGGAGCGCGGTGCGGTACCCAAGCACAAGGTGTAGGCATCTCTCATGGCTTCAGGCTCACCTGCAGTGGGGCTGAAATGGCCCAGCCCAGCTGGTGATGGCCTGTTTGCACATGGGTGCATTTAATGAGCAACACGCTTTGCTCATTACATGCTTTTGCTTTAAATCATAAAAGATTTCATGAAGGCTTTTCCTTTCCAAACATATGTAGATTGGTTGCTCCCCTTTAAGGTGGCTTTTGTGTTTGCAGCAGAGCGAAATGCTCAGCCAGGCTGAAGCTCAGGGCTGACATCAGTGGGAACTTTCGTTAATTGAATTACTGTTTTGTGGCAGAATGTTTTAAAAATAAGCGGAAATGTCCCACATACTTTTTTGGCTGAGAGATCAAATGTATCCAAAGGAATTCAATAATATTCCTACATCTGTGAGTCCTGCCTGTCCCTGGAGAAAAAAAGTCAAATTCAGTCTCCACCATTGTTTGTGTTCATTATATTCCCTTATCGTCTTTTTGGCTCGTGGGCAGCAGGGGGGAACCAGCAGAGTTCCTCAGGCCTCAAATGGAAACATATAGAGTCATATGCATATCACAGGAGCAGGAAGGACAGTATCAGAAAAAAAGACTCCTCCGCTATTCTTCTGAATAAGAGCTGTGATTTGCTTTGAAGGCATTCGCCTCCCCCATCGCTTGGCTTTTTGTGAATACTCATTGCAACAGCATCTGGGCTGAAAAGGTGTGGGTAAAAAAGGAAAGCACAAGGTGAGATGCTTTGAACCTGCATTCGCATGCAGAGCCGCATGTGGATATGTATTTTCAGGCAAGTGTATCTTCAGATATGTATTGACAGGCAAATCCCAAAGCAAGTATTTGCACTTACATGAACTGATGAGGATTTATCTAAGAATTTGCTGGCAAAAGAATACTCATGTGAGCACTTATTCAGAGATACCCTAGCAGGGAAATACTTGTTCACAGGCTTGTCCACAAATGCATTAGCTGCAAATTCCTGTGTAAATCCTGGAGCTACAATCCCTACATGTACGACCGGGTAAGGGAACGCGTGTGCATGTATAGATGAGCAAGGCAAGTCACGAGCAAATGAGAATGCAAATAAGAAGTGAGAGGAACACAGTGTTTGATACTTGTGCAAATGAATTTGAGTACTTGTGCAAAGGCTGTGAGTGTGCGACCTGGGATGCTGGTGTGCAAATATATTCGGACAGGGCTTTCCTGTGACAAATACTCGTACAAATTCGTAATGCGGTCAAATGTTAATGCATATCCATTTTCTGTCCAGCGTTCAGGCAAACAGGTATTAACTGGTGATTCTAAGGTGGCTCAGGAAAGCAGGGGAAGGGAAAGGTTGGGGTGGCCAACCCTTGGCTGGCTGCTTCAGGAAGCTTCAAAGGGTCTTCCTTGCAGAAAAGGTAGAGCAAAGTCACACAGCTCACACCCAGAAGAGGAATAAACTTAGCTCAGATCTACACCAAACTCATAGAGAAGGTACCCAGTCGGAAACAGCTTGGCAAGCCCTGATGTTGAAATGCCAAACAGAAAACAGGAATAGCATTGAATCCCTCTGGATACATTTGATCTTTTCCACCATAATAATAATAATAACAATAAATAATAATAATAAAAACAATGGTATGTTGGACATTTCATCTTGTTTTTAAAACATTCTTCCACTAAACAGTAACTTGAAGAGCTAAATCTCCCTCTGAAATCAGCTCCCAGCTTCAGCATCAGGTCAAGTTTTATTTAAGCCGCCTTAAATGGACATTGCCAAGTTGGAAAGAAAAATATTGCACGAAACATCTGATACTTAAAAGAGTTGTTTCTGACAGAGCCAGCGCTCACCCCATCCCCCAAGAGCAGACTCTACTGCATCACTGTCTTGCAGGGTAGGATTTATCAGGGGAAATAAAGGGCTGAATCCTTTTGTCAGAAGGCTCCACTGCAGGAAAACCACATTAGCCAGTGCCAGGCTTTCCACTGGTTGCAGAGGGTTTCATGCAACTGCAGCCAGTTCAAAACTGGGCACTATTTGTTGCAATTTAGAGCCTTTCATGTGCTGTGTACCTGTGGAGGGAAGCAAGCCATACAGCTGCAGAAGAGTCAGCATGGTGCCAAGACCCATCCTCTGTGATGTCTCCATGCTCCTGTTGCTAAGCCCATGGAAAATAACGCAATTACCACTCTAAATTAAAGTGTGTCTGAAAAGTACATTTGATTAAACATGTGCACTAATGGACTAAGTTTGTTTGTGTAACTCTGACTGTGTGCACTCCTCTCCCTTGCCTATGCTCCGTCATTAACAAGTATCGTGCTCTACCAAATTAATGATCTACTAATAGGCACCGAGATGCTTTGACTTAGATTTATGCCACCTAAGTTGTAGAGATTTCACTGAGGCAGATAAATTAGGAGCAGAGCTGTCAGTGCAATGTGACTAACACCTCCAGGAGGGCAGCAGGTAATGGAAAGTTGGGCTGCAAGTATCTCATTCCAGCTGGATTTCTGAACCTGAGCCCCTTGGAGTTGGGATCTCCTCCATTGCCCACACTGCTGCTGCCTAACTGCCTCCGCTACCTGCTGATCTTTGGTGTAGCAAGTGCTGGCTCACGGCTGGGGCTGGCAAGGTGAAGTTTCTGTGCTGGGGGGATGTAGTGAAATAGCAAGGTGTGAATTGCCCCTCCTGCCCCGCTCTTATCAAGCGATTCCTCTTTTTACACCTGCAGCAGGCTCATTCCCTAATCCTGCTCACCCAAGCAGTCCGTATGCTGTCCCTGCTCTATGAAGTAAGACCTCTGCATTGAGTAGGAAAACGGGTATATGATGTGGGATGCTGTAATGATCCCTTACTTTTATTACAACAGCAGGGTCTTTTACAGCATGTTTTTAACATCTCAGACCCCAGCTTTCTTTGCAAAGGAGCTATTGATTCCACTCTCCTGGTTTTACAGGGAAGGGAGGGAAAACAGGACACAAAGGGGGAAAAAAAAGCTTTTGTTCAGTGCCGTGCAGCAAGTCAGCAGCAGAGCGAGGGAGGGACACAGCTCTGCTATCACCAAGTGTTGCTCCCACTTTGTGTTTGCTAGATGTGTGTGGCTAAAGCCAAATGAGTTTAATGGGGGTCATGGTCTCCTTGTCCCATATGCTGTGCAAGCTCAAGGAAGACACCTGCTCTGCACATGCTAGCTACCAGCATCACAGCTTTCATGTCTGTGCTAGGATGGGGGAAAGCCAGTCTCTGGAAATGGAAAAGAACAAAGGTTAGCAAAGGAGGACAGAAGGATCACAGAATCACAGAATATCCCGAGTTGGAAGGGACCCATAAGGATCATCGAGTCCAACTCCTGGCACTGCACAGGTCTACCCAAAATTTTAGACCATGTGACTAAGTGCACAGTCCAAACGCCTCTTAAATTCAGACAGGCTTGGTGCAGTGACTACTTCACTGGGGAGCCTGTTCCAGTGTGCAACCACCCTCTCAGTGAAGAACCTCTTCCTAATGTCCAACCTAAACCTCCCCTGCCTCAGCTTGACACCATTGCCGCGGGTTCTATCACTGGTGATTAAGGAGAATAGGTCGGCGCCTGGCCCTCCACTCCCCCTCGCAAGGAAGTTGTAGACTGCGATGAGGTCTCCCCTCAGCCTCCTCTTCTCCAGGCTGACCAGGCCAAGTGACCTCAGCCGCTCCTCATACGTCTTCCCCTCTAGGCCCTTCACCATCTTCGTCGCCCTCCTCTGGACACTCTCCAGCAGTTTTACATCCTTTTTGTACTGTGGTGCCCAGAACTGCACACAGTACTCAAGGTGAGGCCGCACCAGCGCAGAGTAGAGCGGGACAATCACTTCCCTCGACCAACTAGCAATGCCGTGCCTGATGCACGCCAGGATACGGTTGGCCCTCCTGGCTGCCAGGGCAAGGATTTGCTCTTACATCTTTGGAGAGAGCTTTGTATTGTTTGTATCCACAGAACAGCTCACACTGCTTATCAGAAGAACCTCTAGTCTTGATCAGAGATTATAGCAAGCATCAGCAATGTCCTGCTGCCATGTAGCCATCACCCCCAGCTGTTCTGTGGGTGGCAGTTCTCATGGTGCCAGCTTCCCTGGGGCTCTTTCACGTGAGGGTTCTCCACTGCCGTATGTCATTCACAAAGCAACTTCTCCCCTGTGTGCAACATCAGTATGGGCTGCTTCTCCTTATGGAGTCATTGATGGCCACTGACCCTGTAGGTACCTGGCATCTCAGAGAGCTTTATACCTGTGCCTGATTGGGATGAAATTAGCCAAATGATTCGAAAGGCAGACAAACAGACTCTGCCTTGTTTCCCTAGGAAATAAGCCTAAAAGCCCCATGCTAAACACATGTTTCTTTGAAGAATCCTACCCTCTCTTCTCATCCACACAGCCCATTTGCAGGTTGTCAGCCCTCATCATGCTTCAAGTTTGCCAGGCATTCAGTTGTGCAAATAGGAGCTGAAGAAAGTGAAGGCTGAAGCAAAGCAAGGGAGGAGTACAGAGAGCTTGTTTGAATGATTTCCTACTCCATCTGGGCTTCCTTCCATTTTGAGACACCCATTTCATTAATTAGTGCTCCCAGAGATGGTTAGATTTAGGGTGCGAGTGGGCTCCACCATGCACCATGCCCTCTACTAGGAAGCCACCCTCCGCATGGCATCCCCTTGCTCCTGTCCTAATCCTGGGGATGTCTGTCCAGGCAGGTGCTGGGGACTGTCACGGGCAGAGGACCCACCTTTCACCTCGCCAGTCTGAGCCAGCATTTGATAGATCACTGTCTTTCTTGTATGAATTCCTCTCGCTTCAGCTTCCAACAGAGCAGCTTTCTTACAGCCTTCAGTGGTAGATTAAAGATCTCTTTGGAACTCGTAGCTTCTTCTGAAAATGCTTAGACACTATTATCCAGTCACCTCTTCATCTTCTTTTTGATCCACTGAATAGGTTTGGTGATTTAAATCTCTCTCTCCAAGACATCTTTGTCCGTTGCTTAAATTATTCTTCACTTTACTCTGTTCTCTTTCAAATTTTCCATGTCCCTTTTAAAATATGGGCACTAGAACTGGGATCTAGTGGCTCAGTTACAAATGGCTACAAACCATTTTCCCTGTCTCAGGAAAATAGTTGAGATTTTGTCATGTTTTCTTGTCTGCATTGAGGAAAGATGTCATGACCTTGATAAATGCAGAGACATCATGACCTCAGAAAAAATTGATTTGGAGAAAAGTAAATATTTCATATTGACCTTTTAAACAATATTTTAGGAAACCTGTTTTACTTTTTTTTTTTTTAATTTTTCCTCTTTCTTGCTCAATTTCATAGATAGCAAAGTAATTTTGAAGCAAAAAGTAACTCTCATCACTAAAAACATGTTGGAAAAGAGCACGCTATGTTTTACCTCCCCATTTTTTTTTTCCAAAAAGACAAACGCACCAACTCACCACCCCCCTGCATTTTTTTTTTTTTTCTTTTAATTAACCATCATTCAGGAAAGCAGTCTCTTTGCTCCAGTTTCTCACATTTCCCTCATCAATAGAGAGATGAGCTGCTCTAGCTGACTGCTCTGCACCCGGGGTTTGGACGAGGTGCTCTCCAGAGATGCTTCCCAACCTCAGTGTTCAGAGCAGGTCACTTAGCAACCTAGAGCAAATCTCTTTTAATTATGGCCAATTATGTTCACATTTCATGTGAACAGGCACCGGGGAGATCAGGTCTTGCTTCGGCTTAGCTGAAGTCTGTTCCCATCCTGTGGAAGAGAAAGTGAACCACGGTGACTTGCGGATCAGATTGCGACGTGGGGTTTCCAGTGTGCCCGGGCTCATTGTGAATGGGGAAGGGCAAACTGGTGTCCTTGCTCAGCTGGTGAGCAGAGACCAATCAAACTGCAATCCCAAACCCATGCCCTCGTGTTTCCCACACCCTCAGGCTCTTTGCTCCCTGATAGGAGTGTTGTCAGGTATCGGTGCATCAGTGAGGGCCACTGGCGCGGGGATGGCATTAATGTTGACGAGGAAAAGGGGAAAGAGACCTGACGCCATGCATGGATTTCATAGTCTTTCCTCTGGCATATGGGCAGCATGTGCATTTATCCAATGGGAGCTTTCAGAGAAGGCGAGCAAGATGGCTTGTGTTGTCCTTTTCCCCACATCTCACTAGGCTGCAAAAGCTTCTTCACTATCCTTGGACAGGATCATAAAAGCAGGAGGATTAGACCCCAGCTATCCACTCTCATGCCAATAGCCTTGTTGAAGTCAAAGGGGCTGCTGGGTGATGGGGTCTCAGTACAGACTGCTGGCTTGGTCTCTGTGTCATGGAAGTCTTCCAGCTGGATAATTGCATCCTGACTCATTAAATTCTCGCTGGAAATCCACTTGGATGCAGCATCTTCTCTCCCTGCCTCTCTTCAGCAATGGTGGGGAACGGATCTAGGCAGCGAAGCAGCTGCTTCGTGCTGTCTCCAAAGGTGGCTGCATTCCAGTTGCAGGCAAATGATCTCTGTGCATATCAGGCTGGCCTAAGTGCTGGCTGGGTTGCAGTGGGGAGGGATGTCAAAATGAGTGCTACTGGGGTAACACAGAATGTCCCTGCTCTGTGCTGCTGCCCTGTTGCAGCCCTAAAACCAGGCAGCTCTGCCCTGGGAGGTCAGCCTGAAATGTAGGCAGGGAAGTGCAATGGGTTGACATTTGCATCCCTCTCATCTGAGCACAAGGCAAATATTTGCTGGTGATATTGATATCACCTTAAAACCACAGAAATGAGGCCTGGCAAACATACATTAGATCACGTGCTGCCAGTAATAGGGCAGGATGGTTCCCTGTGGGAGCATTTCTCCAGTCTTATTTCAGTAATCCAGAGGACCATTCACCACAGGGAAGGATACAGATGTTGCTTCATTCATGGCTTGGGTGTCTGGGACGCAGCCCGGCTGGAACACTTCTTGGAATAAAGCCTCAACCTAATGAGCAATTGATACCCAAAGCCTATGATAAAAATAGAATAATGTCTCCTGTGTAATTTAACACTTATTTTTACCCTGAGCGTGGCTTCTCAGTGCAATGTGACATGGCATCAGAAGAGGCCAGGGATACTGTACCTCCCCGTGGGCACCCAGCGCAGGCTCAGCTGTGGAAAAGCTCTGTGTGATGGGGCTGGAAGAGGGAGAGGGCAGTGGGGACTGGAATGGGTGCTCCCTGGATCTGGCTTTGGACTAAGTGTCCTCCTCACATGCTGTCTTCATCTATCTCCCTCCTTCCGTGCAGCTCTGCTTTCCATCTCTTTCCAGCACATGCAAGCACATCGTAAAGCAGCCTCTGCACCCACCTCACCTTTCCCTACATCCCTGCAGGAGTGCAGCTTGCAAACACACCTTTCCTATCATCAAACGGGGATGTGTACCCCCTCCGCACACCCCATGTGAAAACAGCCAGCCAGGCTCCCCGAATGCGAGCTTGGGGAGTTATAAAAAGGTAGATGTGTTTTTCAGGAACACGAGCAGCCCAGCTGAGCACAACTTCAAGGGGGCCACTTCTCTCTGCCTTTCGTTTCCACTCCAAAGAGCGCGTGAATGATGTCCGGTGGGAATGAGCACGCCAAGAAAAATGCAGCTGAACTGCCGTCGGAAGGGCTGTGTGCTTCACACCATAAAACCCAGACTGGAAGAGCCGTGTGAGAAGCTAAGACCCTCACGCACAGGCCATAATGTTCTTTTCTGCTTTGAAGTGGATTTAGGGCTGGCTTAGCCTCTCTGGGGGCTGGAGGCTGCTGCTTATCCATGCAGCCTAGCAGCAGCAATAAGCAGCTGAACGTCCTCAAGCCTCCTCTGTACAGACAGCAGAGAGCACTCCCCAACCCTCTTGCTCCAAAGCAGCGTCTGCAATCAAGGGATCACAGGTTGTATCCATTCCCCTCTCTCTGGCATGTTTGGGATGTGAATTCTTCCCATTTGAGATCTTGTCAACACCTCCTCTCTTTGAGCCCATCTTCCTGACCAGGAATACCTCAAAGGGCACCAGGGATGGGACCTGGGTACTCCATGGCCTCCCACAGCCTGTCTGTGGGCAGAGGTCTTCTTTCTGGAGAGCATCCTCCAGGTTCTTGCTTGCAGCTGAAGAGAGGTGGGTGCTATCTAGGTCCCCTGGGATTTGTCAGCTTTACTTGCCTGATACCTCCCCTCTGTTTTTACTGTACATAGTGCAGTTTTGGGCTTTTTCCTTCTCTTCCCTCCCCGTTGAAGACAAATGGGTGTTCAGCTGTGGATGGACACAATCTGTTTTCTCTAAGATCCCAATCAGCAAGGTCTGTCAGCAGTTGCTGGATGACCACTCTCTTCCAAGTGCCCTGGGGACTTGTGGCAGGCATCAAGAGCTCTGATCAGGGCAAGCACTGCTCACAAAGACCGCTCCCAGCTATAGAGCATGTTTGCCAGGACAGTCCATAGGAGCAGGACACAGGGCAAGAAACCCCGGCAGTGGGACACTGTGACAGAGCATGTCCATTGGGATGTTTCTTCCTGACCCCTCATCTCTCCCCATCAGAGGTTGGTTATGCCTGGCTGGGGTAGTGATATAAACCCCATCTCATCTGAAAAACTCACCTGTGGGAAAAAGAGACTTTGGAAGAAATGCAACTCTGGGTATTTGGGTTACTTGCTTCACTGCAAGCTACTGCTTTGCAGCTGCCTCACAGAGGTGGTCACCACAGCACACACTGATGCTGGAACAGGACCATCCAGGACTCAGAAGCTAAATCCTGCTTTGGTCAAGGAAGTCAGCCACATCTTCTTACAGCCCTCCTGGGGTTTGCAAGAACGAGTAGCTACTATGTGAGACTTCTCTCCACCATATTCAGCTACGTGAAAGCTCAGCATCTAATTTGCACTTGTCATCTGGGATATCTCTTGTTTGTGGAACACCTTTCGATGCAGATTCACCTGTCTAACACCCTTATATGAAGAAGGGATGAGTTTTTCCTTGGAGATTCTCATTTCTCTCCACTGGCTGTGAAATGAACAGACGACAGCTGTGCTGTAGATCAGAAACATAGCATTAACACAGCCAAAAATAGGTGGGATGACTCTCTGTGTCAGATGGGAGGTCACCCCTGTATCATGCTGCATGCCCTTTCTAGCTGTTTTTCTATAAAATGAAATTTCTGGTAGTTCTGGTACACTCAGATCTCAGGAGTTGCACTAGTGAGTTTCCAGTATAGAGACACTCCCAGGTGCCTGACTGACAGAGAAAGAGGAGGCAAAACCGAGATTTTCAGTAACCTTTCTAGGATATAAGGTTATCAAATTTGTGGCTGGTCTCAGAGTTATCCAAATCCCCACATCTGCCCCAATGAACACTCCTGCAGCAGAGATGTTTGGACATGACTTGCAGCCACCCCTCACCCACTACAACATGCAGCCTAACATTTCATTAATGCCCACCCAGGCTCATTTCAGCTAGCAGGAGTGTGTTTTGGCTTTTCTACTATTGATGAGGAAACCTCCAAAAAATCTTCTTTAACCATTGAAGCTATTTTATATGCATGCTTTATACCCTTTGCAGTGAAAGTCCTGGTGCTCAGCTCAGCACGGTGAGTACAGGCTCTCTGCAAGCCAGGCAGATGCAGCAGAAGTGCCTGCACTCCTGCTCATGACCTTCTTCCCAGCCAGATCTGCTAGCGATTTCTTGCTTTATTAATGAGAGCAGGGATTCCTGAGAACAGCTGAGAAGAGTTGCCTTGGGCACGGACAGCGCATGTGCAGGCGCGTGTTGGTCCTTCAGGTGCCAGACGGAGATTAGGGAAAGGTGGATGAAGTTGCTAACCAGGAAACACTTTCTCACTCAATTACACTAGTTTAGAATAGGTTGAAATTTTGGTTCACCGCTATTCCCCAAATATACCTATTGTAGTTCATGTCTCCAATGCATGCATTAGAAACATTCTGATGGGCTGTCTGGGCTGATAACAGACTTGGGGAATGACCTCAGGTTGAACTGTAGGGAAAAGAAATTGTTTCCTCATTAATATCTCTGCAAAATAAATGTCAACTGGAAAAACAGTTTCTCTGTGATCAATCTTGGTGCATAGACACTGGGCTCTGACTATTCCTCTCATGGAAAGGAATATATTTCCCATAGATCTGTAGTGTTTCATACATTATAGCTCTCATAATAGCAAAAGCCAGTGCTTGTGTTACATTGAGCTTTTCTTTCTAACCCTTTGGTTTCACATGATCATAATTCTCTGAAAAATTTCTCTGTTCAGACTAAAACTTTCACATTTTGTATAGGGCAAGAAATGATGATTTTTCTTTCACTGAAGAAAATCCTTTTAGCTATCTTTGATTTATTGGAATGTGTGTAGGAGAGAATTACACTTTTATGGCTTTTTAAAATGTATTTTTCTTTTTGGCAACTAACAAGGCTAGAAAAGCCCTTTTCCTAACCTGCTTGGCATTTTCCTTCCAGAGAAGCTGAGATTTTGTTGGGGGTGGGCTGGGGAAATCATCTACAAGGAAAACAACAATTGAAGGATCACCTCCAAGCATGCTCAACTGAGATAGACTGGGATTTTGGGGAGTAAGAGAAGTGTTCGGATTTGTTTCTTTCAAGGCAACGACATGTACAGAATACGCTGCTGAGCCTGAGGCTGATTTAGGTTGGTCACTGGGTTAAGGACAGGAATGTCTGGCTGAGTGACAGGCGAATCTCCCTCAAATGCAAAAGGAAGGTGCACCTCTACTCGCAGTCTCACCAGGCTGTGTGATTTGGATTCTGAGGACATTTGCTTTTGCTGTTTTTCTTCTAAAAAGCTCTGAGAGTCAAATGATACAGGGGAACCTCATGTATCATTGCAAGGCAAGCACTTTCTCAACTTCACCTTTATGCAGAAAAGTGTGAAAGCACAGCTTGGCAAGGCTCCAGGGTATCTCAGATCTCTCACATGCTGAGAACTGATTCCCACCTTCCTCTTTGGCCTTTCCTGGCTGCCCATGGCAGAGGCGAGTGGCTGCTAAGTCACCGGTCAAGTGGCTGTGAGGAGGGGTCCTTCCATGCTGCAGCCCTGTGCATCTGCTCCACCAAAGCCACGTGCCCCGGGCACACTGCTGTTGTCCCTGACCCACCATGAGGGGTGGGTGGAATCAGGCACACTGGGCATAAAACACCTGCAAGACCTGCAAAATATTGAGATGAATGAAAGAACCTTGCATTTTCAATAAATAACTATTTTTTTATCAGTGTCATGTTGCCTGTGTGGCCTGACTAATGTGGTTGTGGACCAGACATCGCCAAACCCATGAGCTCACTCCTTTCCAAGGGCAGCAGGATACATGAGAACTGCAAACAGCTGCACGGTGCTTTCTTCTACCCTGATTTTCCCTTACTAACAGTAAGTAAGAGAATGTTACGTGAAATGACTGTTAATGTGACAATAGGATGATATATTCATACAATGAAGGATGGCAGGAGGTTGAGAATTTGATCCCATCACAGCCACGTTAATTTGTAGCCCCTATTTGTTGTGCTGTCTGCCTCCAGTCTTGGTGACTGTGGCAACTGGTTCTTGCAGAATTTCAGCAAAATTCCAGGAATCTTAACTGAAAAGCAGATTTCTCACCACCCCTGGAATTTTTAAAACACATGGGAATTTGAGCTCAGATTATTGCCTTGCTTTCTGACCTGTGCAATGGAGCTTGCTCTGTTGATCTAGCCTTTTTTTCCCATTTCCTTTGCACCTCTAATGTATTCCTTGCATCCATTTGGAGATTGGATTCATCCTGCTACCATAGAGCTTTTCCCTCTGAGTCTCCTGCTTCCTATGAAAGAAAATTCTAGATGGCATTTGCAACTCATTGTAACTAGATCCAGGCATTGCCCTGTTCAGGGTAGTTGGCTACCCCACAGAGATCTCTTCGTTGTCTTCAGAAATCTTAATTGCAGACGTGTTGTTATTGCCTACTGCTGTTTGAATTTAAACCAAAGCTGACAGTGATTGTTTGATCTCAGCCTATTTTCTACAACACGTTATTTTATAAAATCATTATTACTTACCAAAAATCGAATCTTAAACAGCATCGTGCCACTAATATCTCAAGGCATTTGGCAGAAAAATCTGCCATCTGCCTGTTCTCTACAATCTTGACTGTCTTCAATAGTTGGTCCAGAAAAATCTATTAAAAGGATTATGTGATGCATTGCTCATGGGCTGTCAGTTGACCCCTCCAGCACTGGGACTATATATTACCCTGACTCGAACCAGAGGGCAGGCTGGGGTTACATGGCTGTTAGTAGACATTTTGGAGGAAGACATGAGACTAGAGCTGGCGGATAAACCCTACTGTGTTCCCACTGATGCCTAAAGCATGAAGTGTAAAGACCTTCCCAAAATGCATTGCCCCCCCCCCCAGACTGAGAACAGCTGGTGTTTTATGACTTGTACCAGTAACCCTGGATGAGACCAAGAGCCCATCAACCAGGGTTTGGATCTTGCTGAGCTGCTGCTGTCAGTATCTTCTTGTGGCAGGGAGCTGCACGGCTGAATGTCCTGTCCTACAGCTTATGCAGTGTCTGCTCCTAAATCTGTGGGGCAATTCACAGGGTTAATGGTGAACTGACCTGGGCCCACACACTGTACATTTAAAACCTAGCCAAAATGGGTGGTTGTGAGGAAATGTAGAGTCTACAGTCAGGTAGGAAAATATTTTAAGACTATATCACTGTGTATTAAAATATATTTACAGCATAATAAACCATGCTGTGTATTTCAAAGATCAATGAGAAAGGGCACGTTCTGGTGACATTTGAAGTCTATCTCCTGGGCTGTCACATGCATTTGAAAAACGCCTGCTGCACGTTCAGATCCACCCCCATCCCAAACAGACGGGAACGCGGCGCTCTCCCCATATGGGGCTAATCTCCGGGAAGGCGGCGGGAGCACATGGTACCAATTCCTGCACACTTTGGTCCCTTAACTCAGTCCTGAAGGCAGGGAGCTGAGATGGGGGCTGGGGCAGCAGCCTGCTGTCACCCGCTTGTCCTTCCCGAGAGGGTGCCTGCTGCTTGCAGGTGGAAAGCAGTGCTCTGAGGGAGCGATGCCCAGGGGTGGGAACGGCTCCTGATGGAAATGCTGCACCACAGAAACTGCAGATCCCTCCCAGTTTCTGGGACAATAACGAAAAACACAAATCAACCCCAGAACAAGCTAGATCCTGAAAACCCAATTGCATGGACAAATTACGTGTGTTATACGGAAAAAGCAGGTTTGAGGGCAGAGGTCTGGCTCTCAGCAGCAGGTTGCCCACCGTGAATGAGCCCTTTCAGCCCCAGAGGGGCCAGGTGGAGCCCCTGGTCCGCTGCACACACTCCTGTAGGTGTAGGAGCGGCTTGTGCTAGAGAATGAGTAACGAAACATCCCTTCTGGCAGGAGGGGAGTTAGAGCAGTGACAGCACTGGGAGATCTGCTTGAGAACAGAAAATATTTTGGGGGAAAGTAAAATTCAAGCTTTTGAGCAATGCATTATTTCCTGGAAGTTTCCAAAAGCTGTTACAAGATATATCTATTTATTTATTTATTTATTTATTTATTTAATTGCTGTGCATCGTTAATAAAAAAAAAAATGGTTTAGTCAATCTTGAAGTTTTTTCAGTTTACCTGTCTCCTTTTCTTTCACTCTGAAAAAAAAGTAGCAAAAGGGAAAGAGTACTAGCATGTGATGGATTGTGAAAGAAGATTCCCCCGAAACTTGGAAAATCACCACTTTCAAGGGAACATAACAGCCAGGGGAGTGTGTGGGAAGAAAATCTCTGTTGCTTAAAATTTTGAAACAATAAATCATGCTATCGATATATATATATATTTTTGGCATACTTTGTTGATATTTACACTTCCAGTTGCATTAGAGAAAATTGCTAGGAAAATCCATGATGAGATGAGAGGGCGTCAGAGCTATGCTTGCCTCCATGAAATGTGGGAGAGTTGCTCAGCTTCCCTGAGACATCCACACTGCAGGCTGTGTCTGGGGCCAATTGCATGAAGCTTCTGCTCTAGGTGTGTTCATCTTGCTCTGCACGGACTGATGCAGGCCCTCTTCTGATGCTGCATACAGAAATTTCTGCACCTCCAGCCACGGGGCTGGGATCTGCTGAGAGAAAATCAGCCCAATCCCTCTTCCACTCTGCTGCAGGAGCGCACGTTTTTGGTGCAGAGCTATCTAGTCATTTGAGCTGTTTTACTGGTGTATTTCAAAAGGAAATGAATTATTCCGTAGCAGTGCTAGATAATCTCACCTCCCCTTGGACATTAAAAGTGAATTGTCTTAGAGCTCTTTTCTCTTACACAGCGAGAACAGAAATGTCTTAGCAAGAGGACATCCCACCACCTCTGAAGAGTTAGCTCTGCATCTGGGGGAGCTGCTGGACCCCAAACCCAAGTGACAGCTCACATTCACACCAGTGATGTTTAGATACATGTCAGGAGAGAAGACTCGTATCCCAGGTTAACAGAGACCATGTAGTTTTGAAGATGGAGAATAAGTTCTGGGTACCATCACCCCCCATCTGTGCCCCAGCAGCAGCCACTTGCTGCTGCTGTCAGCCCTCAAACTCTTCAAGCAGCTTCACCAAACTTTAATTACGTGACTACAATCTGTCCAAGAATTTTATGACATTAATAAGAATGTTCCTAATTAGCATTTATTGTTTGTATTATTGAAATTCCAAATTACACGACCAATTGATTTTTCCCCGTTGCCCTCATTAAGTTGCAGTGAAATGCATTTTAAAATAGATTGGCATTTAATTCCTTTAGAAAGCACTGATTAGATCAAGGGCCTGTTTCACTGCATTTGGTTGCATGAAGCCACGTTAGGTTTTAATTTCTCCTTGTTAGAATGAAGCTGAGTCACCGGCTGCGTTCTTCTTCCCCTGCCACACAGACACCTACTGGAAAAATCCCCTTCCGTGGCTTAGGCCAGGACTTTGGAATAAATGAAAGCAAAGCAAATGTCTCCAGACAGCAGATTCGACGTGAGACGAAACGCAAAGCTCAGCTGAGTGTTGAAAGTGTACAACTTGCTTTCTAAGTCCACAGGATGGGGAAAGAAACCTGGAATGATGAAGGGTTTTTGTTAACCCTACAGACCCTGGTCTTTTCCTGTCTCCTCAAGGTAGGGGCTGCTGCCTGACCCCTGCTCCCTTCTCCCTGCCAGCTGCTGTGGGACCCAGCTCTGGTCTGCTGTGCCCAGCCCTGAAAGATCAAGGTCTGGAAGAGCTGAGGTCCAGCCATCAGGACGCGTCTCTGGTTGAGGCACAAGTTTCTCACATGGCTTCACCAAATCTCCTGGTCGTTATTACTGTAAGTTTACTCTTTATATGATGGCTATAATGGTGTCCCCTGGTCCTATATATTTCCTAGGACTGAAAATGCATGGATATGTGAGTACCTTCATAGTTTCATAAATGTTAAAGCCCCTTTTCCCTTAAGCTTGTTCCATCCCAAGAAGACAACCTCTACGGTCTCGGGGTCTCCCTGTAGACCACCAAACGTGGTCAGAGCAACATCACAGGCAGTGAGAAGTGCTCTTTCTCAGCTCTCTGCACGCAGAGGGGTATCCAGCCAGATGCACACCATGCTGCAGTGGGGGATGAAGAGATGGATGCTGCAGTCTCCTGGTCTGGCTCCTCTCAAAGCTCCTTGCAGAGCTGCTGCAGATTTTCCTTCTCCTGCAAAAGGATGACTTACTATTTTTTTTCCTTATAAAATTCAAACAGAAATTTCCCAAAATGTCTTTTGGGGACTGACACTTGCTGGGCCCAGACTGTGCCTGCAGCCTGTGTGTGCAGAGCTGGCAACGTGGGGCACCACTCGCAGGCTGCTGCCACCTCCTGCTCCTGTAATGTGGGGCCAAGGACACAACTGGTGACAAAAATGCCAGCTGCTGTGTCTCCACTCATGCTGGTTTTACATGTGAAGCCAGACAAAACACAGGGTTTATGTCTGCTTTCACACAATCTTTTTTTTTTTTTTTTTTGTCAACATTACTATTCTTGCTAGAAATAAAGGTTTATTTCCTATTTTGTCAGTTTTTTGTTTTGTTTTGTTTTGTTTTGTTTTGTTTTGTTTTTGTCTCACCAAAATGTACAGCTGCTCCAAACAGGCTGGGAGATGAATGGTCCACTGAAAATTCTGCCAAAAGCAAAACAATTTTTACTCTCCACCACATTTGCCCACATGGGAAGAAAACACACCTCACTCCTCCACCCGTGTCACACAGCCACCAGTGGGATCTGTGAGCAAAACCGGAGCTCATCATGCACTTTTACTGTTTCCTTTTTTCACTTCGGCAATGCCAGTAAAGCCAAAATCTTTTTTCCCCACCTAGTTTCCTGAAATCTGGAATAGAGCTGCCCTTGGAAGCAGATGATGCTGTAGAGAGGGAAACTGAGTCACGGAGCAGCAAAGTGTTTGCTCTGGAGCTGTGCCAGAGCTGGGAATGAATCCAAGGATCCTGACTGTCGCGCTCTTGACCCAGACACCACCCCACGCTGCCTCTTTATTAAGCATCCTCTAAGATGTCTTAAAAAAATCTCACAGAAAGGCTCTCTTGTTCTCTTGCATGCTGTATATTAGCATCTGAAACAACCGTGCTAAATTTGAGGAGGGAGGGGGAGGCAAAAACGCATGAGTAGCTACTTTGATTAGGTAATAAAGTATCAATTTATTTTTTATAAATTCAGAGAAAATTCAAACCAGCTGGAATCTACAGTACCTCTTTGCACGCCACATTTCTAGCAAAATTTCTTCCGATTCCCTGGAATCCACCCGAGGCGTTGTCTCGCCTGCAGTCGCACGGATGCTGTCGCTGCTGTCCCTTTGCTGGGCAGCCGGTCACGTAGGAAGGCTAGGAGCAAGGAGACTTTACAGCTGTTTTTACTGCGTGTTTTCCCTTTCAAATGCCAAGGGGTTTTCCCATAAGGGCTGCACAGCCCATGGCACAGGGGCTTTGGGAGAGCTGGTTATTTCTCTGACAGCTCTGAGACCCGTGTTGCTGCAGGCACTGTGAGGATGCTTGCAGAGAAAAAGGCTGAACTTGGTGTGTGTGGGTTTGGAAACACACACATGTGGGTGTGCAAGTGGATGTGAACGTATCTCTTGGGTGTCTGCTGCTCTCGTGTTCGTGTCTGAGCGTCTACCCACATCACTCCGACATGACCTTTAGAGAGAAGGCTGCAGAGAGGGTGGGAACGATCCCCTGCCCATGGGCAAGAAAGAAGCAATTGGGTCTGAACTGCGGGAAGGGGATTACAAATAATATACAAGTAAATCAAAGCGACAAGAATTAAGTGCTTGCTGACTGCCTGGTGAGAAGTAGACTTGCTATTTTGGGGAATCATCAAGAATAACATCTGCCAGAAAGGGCTGGAGAAAGGCTGGTTTTGGGGAGGGGGTGACTGATGGCTCTCCATGTCCTTTCCAGCCCTCTCAGCTGTGACCCCGTGTCCCACAAGCTACAGCAGGAACTGAGTCATTGCAGTTGGTGGGGGGGAAGAAAAATTTCTGATGGAACCTGAAGGCCATCCCCATTGCACTGTGTCCCCAGCCCCTCAGGGCCTGTGCTGGATAAAACAAAAAACTTGTTGAACTTAGATGTTCCAAAACCTTCACATTCTAACCCAAAGAAATGGCATCTTCTGATACAGCTTGCTTTAATCGTAAATTTCAGGAATGACTCCGAAGGAGCACTGAGTCTCCCATCTTCGTGTTGATAAAAGCAAAGGTGATGCTGGATGGAGCGGCAAGATGCTGTTACCGGAGGGGATTGCCAGTGGGGTGTGAGCTCCTGGTAGGTGGCCTGATCCTGCAGAGGGCGTGGACGTGGGGCCCTGGCTGTGTCCCTCCAGCCCAGACTGCGCAGCACCTCGTGGCAGCCCGTGAGATTCCCCTTCGGGTCTTTTTTCTTTTTCAATTTTTTTTTTTCTAGTACGAGGCCTATATTTTGCAACACGCTGAACTCCACAAACAAACTAGGATTCTATTTTAGACTCCAAATTGATGTATCCAACCGGCAAGGAAATTAGCATGAATTAATTAGAGGGAAGATGAAAGACTTCGGTAAGCAGCGTTATGAGCTACAACCTTTATTAAAGCTCCACAATGCGTTCTCCTCTTATCATAAGGCATAGCATGCAATGAATACGAGATCTGAGCGAGCCACTGACTGGGGCTGACAGGATCATACCAGCACTTAACTACCGGCTCCCTCGGTTTGGCAATTGTGCACTTTGCTTGCCAGAAGCGGTTTCAGCTCCCGACCCCCTCCTCTACCCATCCCTTCTGCCCAGCCCCGCGCCGCAGCCTCTCACAAAATTCAGCCTCACATAACCAAGCCCCCGTGCAGCGCTGCTGATAAAGAGGCTAACCAACAATCTGATAAGTAATAGCTTAGCTGGCAAACAATTCGTCACGTCAACAAAAGCGTTTCGGGGGGGGAAGGGGAGGCAGCCTGCGAGCCCAAACTCGAGAAAGCGTAGCCGCTGTACGCTGTTAGTAAGGCAGCACGGGGGATTTGCAAGGATATGTGCTTCTCCTCTCCGTGGTCTCGTGCGGTGCAGGCATTGGACCCTATAGCAGAGTTTTCTGGGGTTTCAGCTGTGTTTGGCAACTCTTTCACTTCAGGGCTCTGACTTCTGCCTCTTTTCAGTGTCCTGGAAGGGTGCAAGGACAAACCCGCTGAGCTAACGAAGTTTGGGGCAGTTAATTAGAGAAGAGCTTGGTGCCCCGTAACCCTGCCCTCAGCTCGTCGTGTCATTTTGAGAAGATGGATAACGCGTGTGTTATGCTTTGGTCCGCTGAGATGGCAGCTGATTTTAATGAGAGATCCTGAAGGTTTACCCCTGTAGATTTACAGGAATCCCTCAGCTCCTCCGCAGTGCCCTCCTTCGCCTCCTCTTCCTCCTTCTGCTCTTTAATTGCTCCTTCCCACCCCCCCTGCTGCTCCCCCAGACCAATCAACCCCCATCAGCCTTCTGATACACGTTATATGTTTCCCGTTATTTGGGTTTAGGCTGTTAACTATTTGCTCTTTCAATTCCCTCTCGGTCCTCAAGTTTCCACCATAAATGTGATAAGTTACAACATCTGTTCTGCCAGAGCTGGACTTCTACGCTTGCAGGATTGTTCTTTTGCCTGAAAAAGACCCAAAGTACTGCAGTCCCCCACTGTCCCCGCTGCCTCTTCCCCCCTTTTTGTGGTCTTGATCCCCACAGCCTCCTGCATGACATTTTTCAATGATGTTGTTGAAGCAAGCTTAAAAAAAAGCAAAGGAAAAAATGTTTTGTTTGTCCAAAGCTAGTTCTGAGTCAAGATCCTATTAAGTAATTATTTATATGCAGGCAGAGACATTGAATCATAGAATCATAGAATATCTCAAGTTGGAAGGGACCCATAAGGATCATCGAGTCCAACTCCTAGCACTACACAGGTCTGCCCAAAAATTCAGACCATATGACTAAGAGCACAGTCCAAATGCTTCTTAAACTCCGATAGGTTTGGTGCTGTGACTATGTCCCTGGGGAGCCTGTTCCACTGCGCGACAACCCTCTCAGTGAAGAACCTCTTCCTGATATCCAGCCTATCATTGCATGATAACCAGCAGCATGACCTCACTGGCAGAGGTGTTAAAGGACTTCCACATGCTGGGGACACCTCAAGACACAAGGTGGGATGGACCGAAAAGCATGGCCTTGAAGGGCTTCCAAATGCAGTAGAAGAAATGAAAAACGAGAAATGAGAAATTCCTTGCTTCAGTTCACAAAGCAGGATGGTAGTAAAAAATGTGGTCCTTCACCTGCCTGCCACCGGTGCAGATGCAACCCATCTGACCCAGGGTTTGGAAAAGTGCGTTATCATCGTGCAGGTGCTGATGGTGGAGAACCAGGTCTGAGGACCACTCCAGGAGCAAGGGAGAGCTGGTTGCAGGGGGTGCAGGTTTCCTGGTGGGATGGACACAGGTGGCGTGGGCTCCCTGCATGCTCCATGCGCTGCTCCCGAGCGTGCAGAGCTGTCATGGCTTCTATTGCCCACTGCATCTGTCAGCAAGAGCAACACAGTGAAATTCAGGGCAGTGAAAGGCATCTGGCCAGCATTTTCTGCTCCTGCCCAGTTCAGGACGTGCAACTTTGGAATCTACCCTCTGCCTTATTTTTAGCACAGCTCACCTGGGCTAGGAGGATTATCTGGGGCAGCCAGAGAGTCAGGCGCTCTGGGCTTCGATGCCTTGGCTTTGCACCACAGAGGTCATCCCCAGGAGCAGGGAAGCAGTTGTGTAGGAACCTGGGGTTATTTTAAGGTTTTCTGTTCTGGAATGGAACAAAACCCAGGGAGATTTAACTACCTTCTTGAAGGAAAACAGCAGGGGAAAAAGGGAAGATGTGGGGATCAATCAAAGGGTTCTGCTTCAGTTTCTGCTTTTTTCATTTTGCATTTGGTTTTACAATGCATTTCCCTTTCTGAAACAGGGGAAGAAGTCATCTTGAAAGATTGCAATCCAGAAAGACCTAAATGAAGCGTTTCAACCTAATCAAAGTGCTCTTCCTCTTTTATTTTTATTTTATTTTTTTCCAAAACAAGATTTGTCCCAAAAGCAAGACTTTTAAATGAAACACTTTGCTTTGGATAAATCAACCTTTTCCCCTGGAAAAAAGTGTCAGGAGGTCTGGCATGCTGTCGGTACCTGCACCTCTGAGGAAGGGGCTCAGGCACCTTCCTGTGGGATGGGCATCACCCCTGAGACAGGACCATGAGACCACAGCAAATCTAATCGAGTATCTCTGTAGGTAATCTGTCCCAGCACTACTCAGCAAAAGGTCTCCAAGGCTGTATATCAAACCAAGACCAATGCATCATGAGTTTTCCTCAGAACAGTCTTTAAGCTCGCAACAAAACACAGCTCCAGGATTAAGCAGCTTTTGATGAATTCTCCCCCTTCAAAATATTCTTTTTTTTTTTTTTTAATAACTCTCATAAACTTTAACCACCCACAACATCCTGTGGTGAGAAGTTACACAAGTTAACCCACATATATGAAGAGCCAAATACCTTCGCTTCTCTTGAACCCATTTCCTTCTAGTTTTATATGTTACTGCCTTGGAAAAGGCAGAAAAGCATCCTTCCCCAGTCGTCTTGTCAATGCTGGTTTAGAGTTGCTGGACTCCTGACCTAGGTCTCCTCAATCATCCCCTAGGCATTACACAGACTGAAGAGTCCTAATCTGATGGTCCATGCAGCAATGCTTCCAGCTCTACAGGGCGATTGCTCCTTGTCCCCAATTACTCTTCGGCTTGAAGAAGTCCCAGTTCACCCTAGCTCTCAAATATTAAAAAAAAAAAAAAAAAAACGGAATCTGTTCTGTATCTTTGTACCTTTGATCGTGCTGGTACTTTTTCCTTCCTTCCTTATTTAGGAGAATGCATGTCTCCTGGAGTCTCTTACACAATGCCAAAATTGCCTCCATTCTGAGTTGAAGTAGGTGACTTTTTTTTTTTTTTTAATGCAACTTTTTCCTCTTTTCCTTCCAAAAATAGAGCTTGGGCTGATGGGGGTAGTTCTGATACTTTCATCAATTTTGCCAAATAGCTTCAGTCTGAAAAGACGCTGAAAAATCTTTCTGAAAGGTTCGAACTTGACAGTTTTGTGTGCTTGAAGTGAAACCTTTGGATTTTTCCTCAATACTGTATTTCATTTAAAAAAATTAGAAAGGGAAAGAAGATATTTCCTATTTGCTTAGGGACAGCACAGGCTGCCTTGCTATAGAGAAGCAGTAATGTAAGGGACCTGCTATTGTGCATGGCGTTTGGGGACATTTGTCAGGCTGGGAGAGCAATCTGTAGTCTGGGAGTGAAGAAATAGCCAACGCGATATAATTTGGCAGCCAGTTTCAAACTTGCCAAACTATCTGCACTTAAGTTCTCTCTTTGCTGAGAAGAAAAGCCACTGAGCGGGGGGAACCCAAGCCCCCCAGATCTCAGTCTGAGAGGCTAAATCCCCCCAGCTCCCTGCAGGATGCTGGTGATGCCCTGGACACTGCAACACTCAGGCAGGTTTGAGATCAGCCCGGAATGTGTGAAATGCTCCTAGAGGCGATCAGGCTGTGATTACAGGTGCTTCCATGAGTCTCTACAAGCTGTCAGCTCCCCAAAAATCTGACTGCGAAACAGCGGCTGCCCTGTTCCTTGGAGGAGGCAATGCTTGGACACCAGCAACGTACTGACAAGGTGAAGAAGATGGGAAGAGGGGGGTGATTCTTGTCCTCAGCACTCCTGAGCAACTGCTTAAATCATTTAACGCCGAATAAATTACGCTGTAATTTAGCTGCATAGCATTTCATGCTCAATTAGTGCCACTTTAGAGGGAGGCAGTTCTCTATGGAGGGCGAAGCTCAGGAATTTCAGTCTACACTGGGAAAAAAATGTATCTTTAAAGATAAAGGGGTAACCATGGCAACAACACAACTCTCTGGGAGAAGTGGGGAGGAGAGGAGCGACTGCAAAGGAGGAAAGGTAGATAAGAGACAGGCCACCAATAGGTCTTCTTTGGGAAACAGATATATCTGCTGAAGAAATGGTGCTGGCAGCGTTTCTGTGGGAGCCAGCCAGTTCAGTAAGAAAGATCTGCCCTGGGGACATGGTCACCCCTGGCCAAAGCAAGCCCAAGAGGTTGGGAGTGAGGGAAGGCAAAGGAAAGACACAAAGCCGTACAGCCAACACCCTGCAGGAAAAAGCTGATGGGGAAAGCAGAGGGGCCTGATGGTCACACCAGTGCTTGGAGGCCACTGCTGGAGGTGAGTTTGCACCCATGGTGTGACCTAGCTAGGTGTGGCTTCCCATCCTTGGTACCCACCGTGATGCAGGGGCATTGGTGAGGACATCAGTGTAAGAGATTTGTGATCCTTGGGGAGCCCTCTCCCTCCTGCCCATCTTCACCACCAGTGGCATCTGAGCAGGTGAGATGAGAGCCATCCAGGGGTCAACCCGCGGGAGGAGGCCACAGCAGCTCTGGGTCAAATACCACAAGGAGCACTCGTCCCCTCCCCAGTCTGTGCTGGGAGAGGTCCTTGAGGTCCCACAGAGCATCCAGTAGCATGAATGTGCATGAATGACAGAAAAGCTGAGATGGGCTCGATTTGGCACAGCTCCGAGACACTGATATCTCCGCAGGACATTTTCCTTCGAGCTTGCAGGCCCATAGAGTCTGTCTTAAGCAACCATGTTCTCACCCCATGCCCAAAGAGGCAATTCCCCAGCCTAATACATCTCTGTGACAGAAAGCATTTCCTGATATTCAGACACAATTTTTCTTGCTTGATTTCATTCCTTTCCTCCCAGTGAAACCACGAGGGGACCCTAAATAACCTCCCCTCTCCTTCTAAATTCCTGCAGGCAGGCAAGTCCCCCAGATCCTGCCCAATTCTGAAGTGCCTTCTTGTTTCTGGTGACGTCACGGTGCCCAGGCAGTCCCACAGCCACTGTCCCCAGGAGAGGGCTGATCCAGACGTCTCCCTGCCCAAGAGCTGTGTGCAAGCAGGCGGCGTGCTTGGCCAGCTCCCTTACTCACTGCAATGTCAGGGTCAGGCCTTACCTTTGTTGTTAACTTAAATAACAGCAGCAAGAACAACTCCCAGATTTTTTCCTCCACCTTAGATCCTTGCTGGAGTCCCGGTTCCTGGTGTCCGATGCTTCCTGGGGCCATTTGAGCCTCTCCTGCAATTTTAAGTCAGGATGCATTTACCTGTAGGTTGAGCTGGCAAGAATACCTCTCAGGAGTTGTGTTCAGTGCTCCTGATATCAGGTTGCCTCAACTTAAGAGAAGATGAGGCTGTGCTGCCGAAAAGGATGCTAGCTTCATGACTGAAAAGGCATTTAACAAGCACAGAGAAGAGTAAAGCTTTCCTAAAAAGGAGCACAGCATAAGCGTCCCTCCATAACAGGCTCCTGCAGGTCTGAGAATAAAACAGGAGCTGTCCTATAAAGATCTTAACCACAGGTGTGGAAAATGCATGGGGAGCAAGGGACTGTGCTTTGAAATGACGGACAGCAGTGCGGGGTAAATGCAGACACTAGAATAGCAAGCATCACAAACCCAAGTACCCCACAGTGTCTAGGCAGGACGAATGGAGAAGAATGCAGACCGGGAATTAAGGCTGTGGAGAGGATATAATAAACTGCTTAGCGGATATGCCAGCAGTTGTGGAATGGAAAGGAATGAGACGCAGCATAAGGCATTTAAACATCCTCTTTCAGCCAAACAATTCTGGAAATAAACCACAGGTCATCTGTCACGACCTCCTCCGTAGCACAGCCCTCTTGTCAGGAGTCACATCTGTTTTCTGCTGAACACAGTCCAGCAACGTGGATCTGACCAGAGCATCTTACAGAAAACTGTCCCTTGTTTCAAAGATGTGAAGAAATCACCATGTCCCAGAAGTTACCACATCTCTGGGATTTTGACTGAATGGCTAGTCACATTTTTTTGCTGCAAATCTTACTGGAATTTGTCTGACCTTAATTTCCAGCTGCTGGCTCTTGTGTTCCTTTCTCCATGTGATTGAAGAGCCTTTCGCACCTTCTATTTTCTTCCTGGGAAGGTACTTAAACACTGCAATCAGTTATATCTCAATCTTCTTTTTGATGAGCTAAACAGATCAAGGTTTTTAAGTCTCTTATTGCAACGCCTTTTTTCTTCCAGCTCCACAGTCATTTTTGCAACTCTTTCCTGCACCGTCTCCACTTGTTCAACATTCAATATCACATTTACCTGCCCTCATCTTTCTCCCAAACAGTTTTGCTCATAATTTCCTTGAGATGTGGAAAATTAGTCTTTCTGAAGCACTAAGCATGTGTGAGCTGTGTGTTTCCCCAGCCAGGGCTGTCCTCTGAAAGATGTCGTAAATGACATCAAACCAGGATTGCTGATATCAAGCAATCACCAATTTCCAAAGCAGTGATCTTGCTGGTCGCTTCATGCTTACTTATCTGTCCCTCTTATGGGCACAGCATTCCCTAACCCTCATGCAGTACCTCTGGGGTCAGGAGAGACAGTATCTCTAATTTTAACTACTTGCCCAAAGCTTCCTTGGAGGGTTATGATGTCTTGAAGGAAGCATCTAGCCGTGGAGGTGTAGCTTCTGATTTCTACTGCCTGTTGGATGTGCATATAGTGCCCCTTCACAGGGCAAAACAGAGGCTCCCCAAGGGCTATGGCATGGGATTTGCCCCAAATGGGCTTTCCCTCAGTGTCTCACAGCATTCATCTCATGTCTCCTGCCTGGGCTCCTCTTCTAGACCCCTTTCCCCCCACAATAGGCCCTCTCCCACTGCCTGTCCCCAGTCTATCCCTTGACCTTGATGACAAAAATCAAGCAGCCCTTGCTCCACAAATTCCTGCTTTCAGCTGTCTATGGAGTTGCACCGTTTAGTATCACTCTGGGACGTTATTAATGTGTTGTTTACCTGTCCCTCCCTATCATTAATAAAGATGCTAACCTAAACCAGCTCTAACATCTATCCCTATGGCACCTTCCGGACACCTCCCTCCTTGCATGGTCCCCTGTACTTTATCATGGCTTGGTGTTTACCCACCTTAAGCCAATTTTCCGTCAGGTGTCTCAGCTTGTATCCACTCCAATTTGAATTCATTTGCTGGGTAAGATTTCGCAAGGCACTGCATCAAACACTTTATTAAAGGTGGCCTCTAGACACTTGCATTTTTCTTCTCTTAATATAAATGACTCAATCTGAAGAGATAACGCACAGGTTGGAAAACACATTTAGAAGGAGATAGGGCCACGCTTTGTATACCGGCAGCGGGTATCAGTGTGGGCGCTTAAGTTCAGGGAATGCTGATTAAAACTGCCCCCACTCCTTGCAGCTGGGTGTCTGATTCTGGTCACCTTTACCTGGTGTGAATGTTTGGTTTGCTTTGTGTTGTTTTGCTTTGGTTTGGTTTTAAATGCAGCTATGATTTTTTTAAGGACTTGCCATATTCCACACCTCTGGGAGAGGTTCCCAAACAGCTTGACGACACTCAGCACAGGTGCATTTTCTGGCAAACCCCAATTTGCCCAAAAGCTTTGACACCACTTGCAAATTTGGCCCAAATCTAGCAAAGAAGGGTGTGGGAGGGGATGTCTCTTTGGGGACTTGCATCCTGGTTATTTCCAATGTGAAATGTTGGATTTCCAGGTCAGAGCACCTATATATAGGCAGAGGGAGAACATCAAGTGATGGACTTGCTGTACAGATGGACTTCAGATGTTTCTGTCTCTCCATGTGCTTGGGCTGGGAGCAGGGAGCCTGGTTCCACCTGGACATTATCCTGGCTGTGAGGGCAAGATCCTAGCCAGTTCCATCCCTCTCTGCACTGCTCAAGGAGGTCCTGCTGACCTGGGAGAGGTCTCCAGACCTGGGTAACCCTGCTCCTGCCCTGCAGAGAGCTGCCCTTTATGGGGACGTGGGTGGCAAAGGCACTCGGACCAGGACAAATGTTGATGTGTGGCAGGCAGGGTCTGCAGGCAATAAGCACCAAGGCAGGTCAGAGAGGGACCGCATTCCCATTGCCCTACTTCATCTTTTCCTCCTTCTTCTTCCAGCGAGGCTCTCCATTACAAAATGTACAAGTCAGGCAGAACGGCCCATCTCCCCTCATTCATGTGCGTGTGTGTGAAATCATTTTTCTCCTCTGTCAGAAGGCAAAGCCAGCTTGTGAAGAAGCCATTAATCTGAGCCCATGTCTCATGCTCCTTTTCTGCTGTACAGGACTCGGGAGGACATGCTGGAACGAGCCGCTCTGCTGTGCTAATGCCTCCTAATCTCCCCCTCTACCCCTGATAGTCTCCAGCAAACTCTTGCTGAGCTCTGGGGCTATACGTCTTCGTGGCTGCTCACCAGGGGCATCATTAGGAAAGGGCTCTTAAATGGCTTGACATTCTCGGCTTCCCAGAGGAACGGGGCCGCTGACAGATCTCTCCATTTGGAATATGAAATCTATTTGTTCAGATGCATAATGACCGATTTGTCTTCTCGGAGGAGCTGTTGCTGAGTCCTAGGACAGCCAGTTACGGTGCTACGGGCTAGCAGCTGCATGCTGAAACTGCAGCAGGGCCAGCCCTAAGTGGCACTGATTAGAGAAGGGGGTAAAAAATTGTCCCTGGATGGCAGAAGGAGGTGGGGAATTACAGGCTTCCATAGGGATGGAGACGGTCTGGAGAAAGAGAGAGCCCCAAGGCATCCAAGCGAGGCAGGATGCTGGAGCCCAGGGAAGCTGAGAGAGAACAGAGCAGCCTGAAGGAGACGCTGGTTCCTGGTTCTGCTTCCCATAGGAAACCTTGACTGTGGCTACATTTTCTTATTTGTGAGCAGCACCTGAGTGCTCATCTCATACTGCACTGATCCTGATACCAAGCGGCAATGGGCACTGCTAGCTCCATCGCTGCTGATCAGAGCAAGGTGGAGGGCAAGGAGGAACAGAAAACTGGCACAGGACACTGCAAGGGGCATGCTGCTTCGCTGTCTCCGGCTTCAGCAGGGAAGGTGGCAGGGGGAGGCACTCCTGTTCCTCCTTATTTCATCCCACCCAATGGCTGGAGCAGCAGTCTGGGAACAAGGAGAGGGCAGAGAGCCCTGCTGAGAAAGTGGAGAAGTCATATGGGACTCCAGAAAGGATGAAGGAAGAAGAGAAAGGTGTCGTACTTGGGTGATGTGTAGTCAGTAAAAGGAGGACATGCAAAGGGCAGATGTGAGAAAAGCTTCATCTGAAGCAGGGGACTCCTTTCCGAGCCCTGGAGAAGCAACCTGGAAACAGGGCTCGTTCTGCAAGTGGTCTGCCTGGAGCCAGCAGCTGTTTCCTGAGGGTCGAGGGCAGGCGATGCCCAGGGCACCGAAAGCCCCCTCCCGGCCTTTGCCGAGGGGCCAAGCGATGCCATTGCAGGACCCTGTCCCGTGCCACCCTTCTGCATCGAGGCGCTGACCTCTCCCACTGAGACGTGAGATTTCCGCTCCAAGGGGAATCCCAACATTTCAGCGTCTGCTTGTTTTTCCCCAAAAGGGTTGGAATAGTTGCCGTTTCGAAATTTTCCACAGAATGACAATTAAACAAACAAACAAACAAAATCAGAAACAAAATCAGAAACAACAGAAAGTTTGGACTGAAGCAAAGTGTTTTGATGCCGTGAGAAGGTCCGATGGAGCTGGACTCGTGTGGTGTAGGAAAATGCAGGCTGGGGGCATCTGGGAAGCTCATGCAAAATTATTCTCAGGCCTGTGCTCCCTTCCGACCCCCCGTCTTGGCGTCAGCAGGTCAGAAGAGAAAAAGGCATCTCAGGACAGCGCTGTACCTGCTGCTTCAGTGCCAAAGCATCTGCGCTTGGTCTGCCTCCCACCTTCCACCACGGATGAATTCATTTTCAAAGCAAAAAACAGCTGAAGGCGCCTGGGCTTGTCCTGCACTGGCGGGAGGGCTGGCCAGGCACACAGAGCTCTGCCTGCTGCAAATGTCCCCGGCCCCGCCGCCTGCTAAATCAGAAACATGCTAATTGAATAAAAAGGAGCGGGAGAGAAAAGCCCCTTCTCCGCTCTTCTGCGCTCCATCAGCAGAGCTTGGCAGCAATGACTGCGGGATTGTTTGCCTCCCTTAGTACAAACAACACCAAGGAGATGCCCGATGAGCTCAGGGCCACCTTTCATACTGGGCTTTCTCTGTTTACATTAGATTATCAGTGTACCTTGAATTTCTGGGCACACAAATCAGGGCAGATGATGGTTGGGGACCAGAGAGGGGGAGAGCAGCAGGGAGTGCCGGGCTCCCAGAGGTTTTCAGATGATGGGGCCATGTCCAACGCTTGCCCATCCACCTCCATCACTATCTCCACGGCCCCACAGACCCAGCCTGTCCACAGTTGGTCCCTGTACCCGGGTGCATGGCGGTCCCACGCTCCCAGCCCCCTCACCTCTGGGATTGCCATCCATCCTGCCATGGGGCAAAGCTGCAGGGTTTGCATTTCAATGTGTGCCAGCTCCCTGCTTCTGCCTTGCTCCTCCCGCTGCCAGCAGGTCACGAGGAGGATGGTGGTGTTACTTTGCATGCAACAGCCGGCTGCTGAGTTGCTGTGGGAGCAGCCCAGGAAGGCAGAGCTGCATGGCAGGGGCAGCTCCAGCAGCGAGGAGGAAGAGAAGAGAGCAGGCAGGGCACCTAAAATGCCTGTGTCGGTTACAAAGAGCTCTTGGCTGGGAGGGCTGTTGGGATGCAGGGATGTAGCCAGCAAGCAGCCTGCGTGCTTGCTCTTGGCCGGAGGGACAGGAACAGGAGCCATGCTCCAGCCAGAGCCAGCTCTGACTGACAGCCACGTCCCTGAGCCTTCCCAAGCTGAGACACAGTGACCACGATGCAGCTGAGCCTGGTCTGTGCGGGCAGAGCTGTGTACAAAGTCCCCCTGCGCTGTATCCCCCTGGGGCTGAGAACACAGGTGCTGGCGCTCACCAAGGCTCAGCTAATACGTGAGAAGTTGGTACCCTGCAACCAGCCACCTGCAAGGCACCCACTCAGAGTTTGATCCAGGATTCAGGCCTGGATAAGTGGGAAAGGCATGGAAGTGGCTCTCTCAAGCTGTACAGAGAAGCATCAGTCCCATACAGCAGCAGAAACATCAAGGCCCATGGACTGGAGCCCTCCCTGCCCACGTGGATGGATGAGGATGCAGCCTGGCGGTGCATCCTGAAGCTGGTGGAGCAGCTGGGTGACAAACCCAAGTCTGACGCGCAGCTTCAGAGGAGTGACACTGTTCTCCTGGGACGGGTGCCTTAGCTCCCTGCGTGTGTAACAGCATGGGTGTCCCAGCAGAGAGGGAAAAGCAGTGACCCAGCACCGTTCTCCTCCACCAAACAAACCAAGCTTGTCCAAAACACAGCCTCCCTGAGCAGGCTGGTCCCTGTCGCAAGAGGGTGAGAAAGCAAACAGCGTGTCAGGCAGATGTTCTCTAACGAACTGGAAGGTGCCCAGAGTGCAGCATCCGGCTGGAGTCACACCAGAAGATCTGTGCAAGTGCGATAAAACCCGTGTGTGCGCATTTAATGGGCAGGCTGTGAAATGCAACTTCAAGGCATTTCATAACCAAATGATCCTGCGATGCCTTACACGCAACGCCTCCACGCCTTGCTCTAGCAGGAATTTATTTCCTCCCTGGCCATCCCTTGCAGGATGCTAAGAAGTTGCAGTCTCAGCTGGGCTAGCATCAAAGTTTATTCTGGAGCAATGCACTTGGGGCAAGAGGTTTGGGGCTTGTGTTGTTTTTATTTTTCTCTCTCCCTGCAGCTCCGCTTCGCAGTAGCATAACCACTGTGTCTTGTTGGCGAGCTGTGGTCAGAGCTCCTGTGCTAGAGGAGAGAACAGCCATCCCTGCAGATTTTTTTCCTTCCAGGTGTCCCCACATGGTTTTGCTGCTCACGCTGGAGTCTTGAGAGCATCTCCTGGATGGCAGAGGCTTGGTATCTGCATCCTCATCAAGGGACAGCTGCAAAGGATTGTCAGATGAAGAGCAGAGAAGAAGCCAAAAAACGGTCCCCAAACACGGGTCCACAACAGGTCCCAAAAGCCTGATGTGATGTGTGCTGAGGGTTTGCCTTGCCCCCTGACTCTGCCCCATAGGGACTGGTCCCATCTGGGGGCCAGAGTGGCTGTGGGGCTGAAGTGGGATGCCTAGTGCATGTGAAGGCCTCCTGTCCATGCTCCAGCTTTCTCCGCAAACAGGTGGGACAAAGGGACACCTCAATGCCCCCACCGACCCTCAGCTATAAAATCATCACAGCCTTGCTTTGTCCCTCGGCCCCATAGGAAGCAGCTGCCCCAGTGGTGCAGACACCCTGCCATCACTGCTGGCTTCTCATCTGCTTTGCCTCCCTCTCCCTGTCCATCAGGACACTTCCAGGTGCTTAGGAGAGGCACCGCATGTCTTGTAGACCTGGCTCCATGCTGTGTGTTTGACCCAGCAACATTTACTGCTCAAGGAGCAGAGCCGAGCTGCCAAATAAGTGCCTGGCTCCTTTACTGCTGGTTTCTAGCAATGAAGGAGTCTTAAACCTCATGCAAACTCCCAGGTGGCAGCTGCAGACCGGAGGAACATATTAGCTGTATTTTTTATTTCCTCTTTGCTTTGGGACTTTGTTTCCCATTTAATTGTGGTGCAAGGGGCATCTGCGTGGCAATTGCCTCTTTTCTCCCCTGGTGTGGGAAGAAAAGCTCCGGTTGCCTTTCCTTCCCTGGGCTCCTTGGTGTCACCAGGACAGTCGTGGCACCATGGGGAAGAGGCTGCTGGAGGAGCCACACAACTGGAGCAAGGTGGGCCGCTGCTGCCTGCAGAACGCTGCCTCCAGCTCTGCTCCCTTGCAAGCCGGCTGTCCTGCAGCTTCCTGGCACCAAAAGGGCAAAAATGCCCTTTTGTCTCCACTTGTTTAGTTGCTCGATGAAGTTTAAAGGGAGATCACGATTAATCATCCTCATCGAGCCACTTCTCAAGCATCCTTGCCAGCTCCCCCAGCTGCTGCAAGGCTGCCGATGGACACATAGTGCAGCCCAGACCCAATATGAGCCTCTGGCATGAAGGAGGAGACATCCAGGCATTTTTGTGAGACCCACACGCCTGTATCTCCATCGCAGAGACAAGTGCTGGGGCAAAAACTAAGTGAAGGTGGCTGCTCTTCACCTCTGGAAAGAACTACCAGAACACAACTTGCCCTTCTGCTTCCTTTGAGGGCAATGGGAGATCGCTCAGGCTGAGGAAAGCATGTAGGGAAGCTCTCGTGTGATTTTCGTGATGTTTTCGGTGCTTCCCCCGCAATGCTTTTTGAAGTCTCACCTGCATTTGTTCTCCAGCACCCATGTGCTGTTGGGGATCCTTTTTTTCTCCTGCTTGTTCTCCTTCTCCCTTGTTGGACTTGCCATGCCAAATGGACTGTGATTGTCTTTACCCAGAGATCAAGTGCTGCTCTCTCTCATTAGATGCAGTATTTGTTGTACCAGCACTTGAGTGACCCCCGTGCAGCAACAACCGCTGAAGAATCCCTTTAACTGCTATGCAGAAGACAAATATTTGCTGGTACAGAGCACTCTGGATGATATTACAGGGAAGCGTTCTGCACACAGCAGGCGTGCGGCAAAGCTGACATGTCTTTTCCCCGAGTCGCAAATACCCTGACACCTCCTCTATCAGAAACCTGGAAAGTCAGTTTTATTTCATAAGGAAAATAAGTTTGTTAAAATTTTGCTTTTTTTTTTTTTTTCTTCTGGAGTGAAACCAAGATTCTTCGTTTTATTTTTAATGTATTTCTAAGCTGTGGGAAAAGAAATGGGAAGAGCAGTGCTCCAGGTTGGCCAAAGACTTGGGACCGCTTCTTGGTACAGGAGAGCTGGATTGAGTCCCGGCCAGAGCAATTGTCTCTTGCCCACCCCGAGTGCTGACTTCTGTGCTGCTGCCTACTTTGTGACTCTTTGATTTTGATTACAAATCTGATCAAAGAACTGTTGAATCTTCCCATCACAGATTTCATCAGAGTTTGTACATTGCCACTGTATGTTTTGGCTTCAATACATTTCATTTATTTATTTGTTTGTTTGTTTAGGCAAAATAATGGACAATGTCCTTTGCAAGTAAAAAGAAAAGTAATGACCCTTTCAAGCCAGGAAACAGAAGCAGAAGGGGGCATTTTAAATGGGATTTCTCTTCTTCCAAATCTTGGCAGGAAGCAGCAAATAGAAAAATCAAGTTAGCATCCTTTTCCAGCTGCAGAGACCACAGTGAGCAAGCTGGGCTCTGTGCTTGAAGTGAAAGATCAAGGTCCTTTCCTCAAGCACTGCCTCCTGCAAACCGGCATTTCTGTGTGTGGCACATGAAGTGGGAGAACCGGAGCATGGACGCTTTCCAGCTCCCACTAGCCATGGAGCAGGGAAGGAGATTTTTCACAGAGATGCAACAGGTTGTGTCTATGTTGAGTGCTGAGCAGGTGTGGTTTGTTTTTTTTTTTTTTTCCCAAAAATTTGGCCCAGGCTGTGGATGCTGAAGGCGAGGAAAGCAGTTTTGTGCAGCCAGGAGCAGGTGGGATGGGAAGGCCCCTCCTCACAGCTGGCTTCTTCCCGGGCTGCTCTCCTTTTCGAAATTGCTAATTTTTAAAGGCTAATGAAACATGCTGATTCTACAGTTGGGAATTTCTTCTGTAATAATAATTACCATCCTTTGCCCTTCTCTAGCTGCTTCTAGTCGGAGACCTCTGGGTCTCCAACCGGTGATAGATCTCGCCTTGCCAACTCTCGGCAGGCAGGCAGATGATCTCCAATTCGCAGACAGGGAAGATAAGCCTGGGTAAAAACAATGGGTGTTTCTTCCCATCACTGCTGTCTTCTCAATGTCCCTCCCATGACAGCCTGGGTCCCTCCAGCTTGTTCTTGGTGAGGTGAGCATCGGCTGATGCACTCCAGGCTGATTTCCCCTGCAGTGTGTAGGGGCACATCACAGGCAGAGCATGAGGAACAGTTCAATATCATGCAGCCATGCTTGCAAATGAGCTTTGACAGGGAATGAAGCTCTCCTGACCCAGCATGGGGCAAAGCCATGGCTTCTTCATGGCCTTCCCCTCCCTCTGGCCATGCAGTAAATAGGAGCGCATTGCTGTGCCCTTCCCAAGCACAGTCCCTCCCACCCCATGTCTCACATGTGTGTGAATGTCATCTCCAGGGCTTTGGGGGACCACGTTGTGACATTCTGTCACCCTGCTGTCCCCAAGCAGCAGTGAGGGGTGGAGACCAGGCAGGTATTTACCCTTCCAGGTAGAACATCCCTCATGCTGCCTCCCAGAAGCACTGCCTACTGGTGATTTCACCTCCAGCATCGTCCCATTCCTGGTGGATGCTGGGCAAAAGGTTTTAAAGTTTCTGGGTTGGCATCTCTGATAACGTACTTCAGGCAAAATAAGATTTTTGCAGTGCGATAAAGCTCTAGAAATAAATACTCTTGAGTAAATTCTTAAAGAAATAAGATAACCCTCAAATACACATACCCTCACCCCAGTCTCCCACTCAGACTCAACTGTGCTTAATTTGCTGAGCAGCAAGAGGTTTCGAGAGGTCTTTGCCAGGACCCCGCTGTTACCAGCATTACCGGATTAGTGCTCTGAGGGCTCCAAACTTTGCTCCATACATCACACAGTGCCTCACCCAGGAGCACCGAGAACCAGAGAGAAGAAAATGCAGCTTGATTTCCCATCTATCAACTCTCTGAAGCGTCTCTTAAAGCTACAACCTGCCCTTTCCCACTATACAGACAAAACTGTGACCGTAATGGGTGACTTCTTTCCCCATCCAGCTGCATGGGAGCTGGTAATGACACTGTGAAGCGTCTCCTGCTCTGCAAATCCTCCTTTCAAGATACATTAGGGTCATTCTTTTTTATGGGAAGGAGCAGTAAGAGGAGGCGGGAACGATCCTGAGGGAAAGAGATAAATAATCTTCAAAGAGAACAATTAACAATCAATTGCAGCACCACTGTAGAACAGAGATAGACACATATTTTTGGCTTTTATTTCTGATTAATGAGGGAAAGGCCCGGCATACCCCCTCCCCAGCCCTGAGAAACTGGTCTCCTGATTGTGTCACAACTGATCTGCAATTGTTCTCTCTGAAGATTATTTATCTCTTTTCTTCATGATTGCCTGCTCTGAGACTTTAATAAATTGGATCCAGCCAGCAGCAGTGCTTGCTAATCTTCCCCTGAAGAGGATTTGAGTTTTTGTCAAGCTCTCAGGGCATCCGTTTGCTTGGTCTCTGATGCTTTTTTAAGGTTTGTGTTTTAAAAAAATCATTTTCCATCATTGTAGCATCAAGGTTATTGGTAGTTATGTGTTTACATTGGATTAAATCAGCAGCAGGGCCCTGTGCCGATGTGAGCCGCTCTGTGCCAAGTGCTGCACGCAGGTGACCTTGGCACATCCTTTCTGTAGGGTCCCGTTTTTGCATGCCATGGAGAACACTTTGCTCTTCCCCCAGCTTTCAGCTGAGAGTGAGATGGGGCAGCTTGGAAAAGCCCTGGGCTGAGCCAGCTGGAGCCCAGCCAGGGCTGCAGGATTAGAGCAAAACAGTGGATTTTGGGGTGGCCATGGAAAGCAGGGCATCAGCTCAGGCAGGATGGATGCTCGGAGCCAAACCCAAAAGCTGCAGGTCCTGCTGCAGGGGAGGCAGAGCCGGGGCACCCCCAGCTTGGGTTCCAGCCCTGCATTTTGGAGGGTGGATCTGCCTTCCCAGCACTCGCTGCACCCGGAGCAGCCCCGTGGGCTCTCCCAGGATGCCAGACAAACCGAGGGCCAGTTCTGCAAGAAGTTTCTCTTGCCACCACCCTGCGAGGTGCTTTCCCAGTCCAAACCCTGCTGAATTCCAGCTGTCGCAAGGATATGCCACGAGGCTCCCTTCTCTCCCAAAGCCACTTTCTTAGAGGGGAATGGACAGTGTCCACTCCTGTGGGCAGCACAGAGGTGTGGATGCACTTGTTTATTGTTCCACAAGTGTGGAACTTGCATTACTTGCATTAATGCAGCCAGATAAGGAGGTCTCCTTGAGGAATCATCCCCCAGTGTTTTTATTTTAATATGACAAACATTGCGTGCTTGAGTGGTAAATGACATGGTGTTATTTCTCTGGCTTCCTTTATGTTCTTGTCCTAATCTTCACTCCTATTTCAAGCTGTTGCTACAAACCCTCTCCCTCCACTCCCTTTTCTCCGAGACTCTCATCCTTCAGATGTTTAGGCTATGTCTCTCCGTGGGGTCTGATGGGATCAGCTTCACAAACCTCCCTGCTCTTAGGTTTCCTAGGAGAGAGGCCATGGGAAGGAGCGTTACCAAAGGCCAGGCTATCCCCAGGGCCATATACTGTAGCCTGCTTGTGATCTGACCATTTCCTCTTGGTTTGGAGTGATGAAAGCTATACCCCCAAAAACCTGCATAAATATTTCAGCTGAAAATGAAAAAAATTATGATGAGAAAGGAGAGACGACTGCAACGCCAGCTCTGCTGGAAACAGCAAAGTGAGACGTGGGTGCTCTAAAGGTCACCCTGAGGCGGAGAAAGCCTCGACTGAATTCAAAATGCTTCACCTCCTTGCTGGCAGAAGCACATGTGGTTACAGACAGGCTCTTGATCTCACTCTGGTTAATTCTGTTTCCCTTTCACTTGTTCCAGGGTTAGTCTCCAGCTTGCATGAGGATGGGAGCTCTCCTTGTTTTTGGATTGTCACAGCCCAGTGTGGCTGAATGGGAAAAAAAATATCATTTCTTGGATCCACACAGCTAGACCTGGTAGCAGAATGGCAGCAAGACTCATCCTCACCAACACCCGACTGTGCTATCAGTCAGGTGGGGAAGCTGCTGTGCCCATCCACTGTCAGAAATTTAGCATTTGCTATGTAAAGTCCGCTGCTGCCCTGCTCTGGTGAGGAGATGTCCTCTTGTCACCTTACTACAAAATCTTCCATCGGTGGCAAAGCCACCCAGCCCCTTTGGGCACCTGTGTGTTCCCAGGACTGCATCCTGCGTGCTAGCATTAGGAGGATAGGCTTGGGCATAGGGCATCCAAAGGAAAACACATCCCCCTCTGCCTTGAAATGCAGTGGGATACACTTATTAGTGTAACTGCAACAGCTTTGTGAATGGTAAAACCTTGATTTAGAATTAAGCTGACATTTTATTCCAACCCTATACCATGTTATCACTAAGGAATAGTGCTGCTCACCCAGCCCTGACCAGCACTTGGAAAACTGATAGGGGTTGAAGGCAGTTCTCACCAGTTGTGAGCTGCAAGGTGTTAACTGGAAGAGCCAGCTGAGCTCTTGAATGCACAGCCACATCTGCAATCTGCTTTGAAACACGAGAAACCAGGCAGTGGTGTTGCTGGTATAACTGCAGCGTGAAGCCACGTGCCAGTTTGGACCTGTGCAGTCTCACCCAGAGAAGCATCCTCAGCTCTCATCTACCGCAGCCAAACTTTGGTCCTGCTGCAGGACCTCCCTGCCAGACCCAGCGGGCTGGTGACCACCTCCAGGTTGGAAGCCATACATGTTTCTCAGAGGTTGTATATGGTTGTGAATGGCTTCCTCAGAAAGCCATGTCAGCCCTGGTGGCTCAGGATTTAAGCCATCCTATTAGGGATGAGACCCAAAACTCATGACTGGGGCACGGTGCCACTCCTGCCAGCTTCCAGCTTTCTCCTCCAGGCTCTGAAAGACCTTGTGCCAACCACTGTCAGGCATAAGCCTAGCAGGCTGGAAAGATGCCCTGTTTTTGGCAATTCCCCCTACTCTAACACTAACTTTGCAATTCCAGCTTATGAGCATCAAAACTTGACCTATCATCTCAGGTTCCCCTTCTCTTCCTTGCAGAGAAATAAACTTCTGATGTCCCATGATCAACCTCACCCAGGGGAGCTCAGGCAAGACTTGCCCTCCACACCTGAGAAAGGGAGGTGGGGGTGGCTGGTTCTGGCTTAAATTCCTCATCTTTCAGTGTCCAGCTCCAGGGAGGGACCTGTCCCAGCATTGCTGACCCCAGCACCTCCTGTCTGCCTGGCTGGCTTGTGTGGATGCTCCTGTTGTGATGCTGAGCTGGGGAACCACCACTATGTCCGGCGAAGTGTCTCGAATATTAAAACCTCACACCAGCTTTCCACCTAATGACAGTGGTGAGGAGGAGGGCATCAATCCCCTGGGGAGAAGAGTTGTCCCAAATCCATAGTTGCACCAGGATTTCCATGAGCGGCCGATCCAGCCCCGTGTGTTGGCTGGGGGGACCTCCGAGGACGAGCCCTGCTCAGGAGGGAGGTGATGCCCTGCACCGAGTCCCTCTCCTGCTGCACATCTCTGTCGGATGTGGTGATCCGCCCACGGGGAGCAGAGCGGGATGGAGTTCCCTCCACAGTTCACTCCACAGTGGGTGGCACTCACTACACAGAGCAAGCGCCTGGAAACGCCGGGGATGTACAGCCTCGCTCGCTAATAACGAGGTCTGGCCCAACGGCTGCAAAATGTGTTATTTTTTGCAGCTTCCATCTCTGCAACTACATGGAGTATAACAGGGAAGATTATCTTGACAGCTCTCTTACCTTATTCTCTCATTACAGCTCATCCAGCAAGGATGGGGGTGCAGTAAAGCAATTTTAGGAGGCTGCGCATTTTTTATGGTTATGTCTTATGATGTGTTAATTTGCCAAATCAAATATATGTCTCAGCACTTCCACCTTTACCTCCCGCACGCCTGCAAAATAAATAGTCATATTAATCATACTTTGCCTTTCTCTCCGGAGATTAGAAAGCAATTTGCAAGGATCGGTTAGGCCAGCCTTGTGGCTCGCTGCAAGGGTGCGTGGCTGCTGCTGCTGCGCAGCTGGGGAAGCTGAGGCACGGGGCAGGCAGAGCAGTTGGCTTGGGGGCAGCAAGGAGTGGGGGACCCCAGCGGTGGGTGGTGGAAGGAGAACGGATGAGGGGCACCAGGGAAGTGGAAAGGGGTGATGAGGGGAAAGCACCTCCTTGGGAATTTAAACCGGAGCAGCAAACGAGGGGATTGTTCAGCTGCAAAGAGCTGGGGCTGAAGAGGCAGCTGGGTATTGAGGAAAGGGGCTGTAATGGTTTAGGATGGAGTCTGTCCTGCTTCTCCCTTCCCTCCCCTCCCACCTGGTTGCTAACATAATCTTTCCTTCCCCTGCAGCCCTGGCTGTGCCTGGTTTTCCTCTTTCTTGGTCTTTGATGACTTCATTCACACCAGCTCCCTGTCTGCTGACACCTGCCATCAGCTCTGAGCTTCTCTCTGCTGAGGCAGGCTCTAGCATGGTAGAATATGTTATTAATAAAAATAATGTCATCCAGCAGCATTGCAAGCCAGGAAAAAAATCATTTGCTGTCCACCATTCCCATTAATGGAAATGTTCCCAGGGATCTGGAAGGAGAGGAGCCACCAGGTCCATGCTGATCTGAGGTGGCCGGATCTGCAGACATCACAGGTGCATCCTTCCCTGAAGGGACCATGCTGAGTTGTGTGGTAGAGGAAGGACCACATCAGAGTGCAGCTAGGAGGGGACATTTTTGCAGGGCATCTCACCTCTGCTCCAGGACCCTCCCAGGTAGAGCTGGCTGTAAATCAGAAATTGGTCTACTCAGTGGCATCGGTGTGTGATGTGCCAAAGTTGTGCTGCCAGGTCCAGGGGAGATTTGGCTGTGTGGGGAAAGGAGAAGACAATGAAATGAGTGACCCATGGGAGACCTAACTTGCTTGCCTTGAGGTCAAGAGCCATAAGCCTTACCAAGCATGGGGCTGAGCCCCTCAGTTGCAGCCAAATCTCATTCAGGGGCACTGGTTGATCTCCTGGTTGCTCTCCTGACTCCCAGCCACACCAACACTCCATTGCAGCCTTCGGGGAGGTGTTCGCAGAGTTATGTGGAGGAGCCACTGCCCTGCTGCTAGCCTGAGAAGACACTAGCTATCCATAATGGACACAGGTTGATGGATTACAAGCAGTACAATCTGCCAAAAGTCCCTGTTTCATACAGCAGAGGAGACCTGGCATGGTGATCGTGGTGTTCCTCCTGGCTTCCAACACCTTGGCTGAGAACTAAAACCACACAGCATGATGTCAACATGCTTTATTAGTCTTTCGAGGCACAATCCCTCCCAGGGCTGGCAGCTCTGTGAGAGACGGGTCATGTTTGTTCTGGGCATCCTATTGTGTCCTCCCTGGTGAGTGACACTTTCTCTTGCCCTCTGGCCAGGGTGTTGGCAAGCCACCCTGTTCCCAGCACCTCTCCTGTGTCCCCCCAGTGCACAGGCTGGGAGCCTTGTCTCAGTCTCCTAAGGCTTTTTGATTGTAAGGGACAAGATATAGCTGCAGTAACCTGACAAGTCTCTTACCCTCACGGGATGGCTCAGTTCCCAGCTTCTTTCCTATTGTGTCCTTAGTCTTTGCATTAAGGTCACGGGATGAGACCATCTCCAGGTGCCCAGGGAGGCGAAGCAGGTTTTGTGCAAATGTGCTCCCTCGGAGGCTGCGGTGAGCGGAGGCCAGCTAAATGCTGATGCAGCTCATGCAGAGGCTGTTGTCTGAATGACTTGTGGGGTCTGAATGACGGCGTGGCTGGGGATAGAAGGTGTCACAGGAATTAGAATCACCGTCTCCAGATTAGTTGTGAGCCAAAGATGGAGACATCTGTCAGCAAGTGTCTCTTTACAGTACAGTTCTCGAACTGCTCTGCATTTTCTGCAGTGATGTGTACACAGTATTACAACGGAAGGGATGGCCTCTGGTGCCCTTGGGGACACCCCCAAGGACCCAAAACATCTGCACGGGGCTGACAGATACAACAGAGACCACGCACCCTTACAGAGGCCAGCTGGGATGCCCTGGACATCTGCCCAGGGACTGGACAACTCCACCAGATATGTGAATCGCTCCCCTGAGGTCACAGAGCAGAAAGGCAGCTGGAGCTGGTTCACTTTCCCACCTTTTTAAACAAAATGGGCATTTTCCTAAGGAAATATATCCTAGGTGCCTTTTTCAGGAATTTCACCAGGAAAGAAAAGGTGCCTTTCATTTTGCGAACTCTTTCTTAATGCTCTAAACTGATGTGTACACTGACAGCAAAAACATCTTGAAACCCCTTACATTTTTATTTTTTGCACACAAGAAGATTTGCATATGTTAGCATATGTATTTGATATACAATATATATATACTCCGAAAAGTAATTAGTATTTTTTCAACCAGCTGCAACGATCACATGTTCCTAGGCTCCGTGCTGGCATAATTGGATGAAACTGTTGTACGTGTTATACTGCTGGTTAGAAGAACCGATCCAACGTTCCCATCTGGCCTTAAGATTTCAGAATTTCTGTCAGTGCTTTAAAGCAGCTCTGCCACGGCCAAAAGGTCAGTACAACGTGGGAGGCTGCAGAGGGCTGAGCCTGGTTGTTAGAGGTCACGTTCAAAAACACTATCTGAATTTCTGCTCGCTCATGAAATCAGGAGATTGAGGAAAGAAAGGAATTTTGAAAGCCCAAGTCCCTGGCGGCACACCTGAAGAGTAGGGCTGTGGCTTGGATAAATCTCGTTGCTGCTTGTTTTCAGTTATCACATAATGCAGCTAAACCCAGAAAGCCACTCCTGACTGTGATACGTCATGGAAGAAATGGTTTCTTCTGAGGATACTTTGAAGGCTTTCTGAGGATAAAGAGCAAGACTCGTGCAACTCGTTAAAGAAGCTGTGGTGCAGCGGGAAAACTGTTCAAAGGAAAACTCCGGGTATTGCTGGAGATACGAACTAGCTGCTTAAAACTGACTGCCAACATGTTCCCGCTGTGGTTGGGTGAAACTGAACCTTCATCCTCCACCCTGGCTGGAAGTTGTCACATGGGAAATAGCAAAAGGCAAAATGCAAGAATTAATTACATGTTTTCTAGTGCAGCAGCTGGAATATTTTTTTATCAGCAGATTTAAAGTGTTTCGAGCCTCGTGAGGAACTTGGGTGAAGAGGAGCTAGAAAGTAAGAAAGTAGGAGATTTGTGTTCAAGTCCCTGCTCCACCAGGAGTTTTGTTGATGCCCGTGAGCAAAGCATTTCAGGTTTGAGAGAAGGTTAAGTTCCCCATCTATAAAAGAAGGTCAGTTGTACATGTCCACATTGAAAGGATAAGTGTTCACAACTGCTGAGAAGCTCTAGCAATCACACATCCACTTGAATTAGATGGTCTCGTTGTTGCCCAGAGGCGGCCATTTGCCAGTTGGAAGCTCACTGCATCAAGAGGTTTTGTATCAAGGCAAACTCAGCAACAACTGTAAATGATATGCCGATGGGTCTGGAGGTGAGGAATGCCATACCGCAAGGAGCTCTAGCAGCAGGCTTCAAAACGCTTGTGAAAGAGCAAGAGTTGGTAGTCATGCTGATGGATGAAGAGCAGCACTGAAGGCCAAGGTGAGGTTGTTACTTGCTGCTTGTGATGTTTGTTGGAGAGCAGGCTCCAGCCATGAGACAGCACAGATCTTCATCCTAGATAGCAATGAGGGAGCGTTTTTGCTGGTTTCTCGCAATACATATTTGAACTAACTGCAAAATGTGAGGGATGATGAACGGTGGCAGAAAACATGCCTGACAACAGAAGGCTAGGGAAAAGGCACTGCATGTTCAAGAGAGCCTTGACACTGAAAAGAAAATGTTGGCTTCCTTCCAGTCAGGCATCATCAGGAAAATATAGCTACTTTCTTAGGAGGTGCAGAACCCAAAATGTTAAATATTGAGAAATTTAATTTGGAAAGGCTGAGTGGGGGAAAGAAATTCAGGAAATTTTTCATTTTTTTGGCCCCAGTTGCAGATAAAATACCAGTACAGCCCTGGATTTCTTCCTGTTGCAAGCTTTGAAACTATTGCTCTGAGCATACAGCTGGGGGGGACCAGGGCTTTGTGGACATCCGCTGGTCAACACAGGAACAATTTGTCTTAGCGAAGGTGTTGTTGGTTTGCTGACAGGTCAGGCTGGCCCCTGCAATGAGCATGGAACATGCAGCAAAATGGCATGCAAAATGCTAGTCCAGGAATGTCAGCTCTCTGTCCTTGGTTCAGCCTGCCAACACGCCATGCCAGCAGGCACACCATAGCCAGCAGACACACCATAGCCAGGAGACACACTGTGGCCAGCAGACACACCATGGACAGCAGACACACCATGGCCAGGAGACAGCTGCATGCACAACATGTAACACCACCTGAAACTAAGCTTTTCAGTGTCTCTGATTATTTTTTCATTCTACAACCTCCTTTCTCACTGGCCAAAAACTCCAGTTCAGACTCTGAGGTTTACCACAGTGTTTAGGGCAGCGGGGTGTCTTCTCAGCAATGTCAAAGTGCCTTGTATAACAAACTGCTGCAGTCATTGGATATCTCTGGGCATCCAGCAAAATGAGGGTTACAGCCCTTCTTTCTTCCCAGGGATGCTCTGAGATGTCCAATGGTTTTACGGGCCAAGCCTCTGACCTCTTTTCCAACCACTTGCACAAGTTGGAGGCACAACTGTCCTCATCCAGACACCCCTTGGTTGAGTTTTTCTTATGACCATGGTGGCATTAGGCACCCAGCACCTATGTGGTCCTCACACCTGCCCAACCCACGCCCTTATGAGGGCGGTAGAATGGCACCAACATTTCTTACAACTTTCCTACAGGTGTTCCACTCCCTCTACCCCCTCCCACCTCTGCTGATACAATGAGAAGAGACTCACTCCTGGAGCTGGGTTAAGATCTTCACCTTCCAGCAAGGCATTAGATTTTGGGGGATTGCTTTTAATTTATCTTTTCCCAACTCCAGCAGCTACCAAACTGTGCCAGCTCTTCATTCTGCTGGATGTCATGGCAGCAAGCTTGTTTTCTCCTAGGAGGACTCTGCTAGCTCGAGTTCATCCCTGTGAAGTACAGACAGGTTTCCATGGCTGCTCAGTTTGCATTTATCTCACTTAAAATTCTCCAGCTGTTTCATCTCCCAGTTTGACTAAATCTTTCTAGGGTTTCACACAATTCTTCATATTTCTTCCCTCCTTTCATCGGATTCTTTCATTCTTCCATTAACAAACAAAACCTTAAATAGTTTGATGCCACCTGGACAGACTTCACCTCCTGCTCTGTTCTCTCACTTCTCCAAACCATTAATAAATATTTTCAGTAACACCCCTCTCAAATCCATTCCCTAAAGTCCCTCCCATTTAACCTCCCTCCGCTCCGAGGACCATTCATTCACTCCAACCCTTTGTATCCTGTCACTTGAGCAGTTTTTGACCCACAACAGGATGCTGCCCCTTACCCTGTGGATATTTATTTTCCTTAAGAGTCTCCTGTGAGGGACTCCATCAAAAAGCCTTTAGAAAAATCTAAGTAAATTATGTCCAGAAGTGCCCTTTATCCCATTTGCTGTATTAACTCTTTCCCAGGTTTTGGCAGGCTCAGGAATCTCAGTTTTCTGGGTCTGCTGTGTTCATGCTCTTCCCCTTGCACCATCCGTTCAGACCTGAGCAGATTTCTGTGGGGCTGGAATGCTTTGAGGTCCTCACCCAGTGCTGAATCCCTCAGGATCCCATCAAAACCAAAGGCCTAAAGGACCCTAAAACATGGTGCCATCTTATCACAGGGAGGGATTTTATAAAAAGGGCAAAATTGTGGAGTCCAGATGATGCTTTGCACTTTCATTAGCCTAATCTCCATTATGGAAAGTGCATTGAGAAGAGAAAAACCACTTCATTTCATTATTTTCAGATTTTGATTAATTCTCTATATCTTCAGTTATCTGTTTTTGTTTCCTTTTTAAGTTTCTGTTTGTTACATTCATGTTTTTTGTTTAAACTTCATCATGGGATCCTTTAAGCAATCATAAAAAATGTCTTTCAAATAGAAAAAAATACTTTTTTTAATATCACAGATTTGAAAACAAATATAAATTAAATTCAAGAAAAGGGGGAAAATGTATTATTATTTTGAAAACCAGCTGATCTTTTCATTTGCTGTCATGGGATAGGGTTGCAGTTAGAATTGAAACGAGGAATTGTGATTTCTTGGTGTGTAAGATATTGGCAACAGCCTTATTTGAACATCATCTTAAAGTCTGGATTTCAGCTTTTAGAAGGATGTTATAAACTTAGTATGTGAACAAAAGAGCTGTAAAAATGATTGGAGGCCTGGAAAAAAACTCTTCAAAATGAGTGTGAAGGAAGTTATTCTATTTAGCTTACCAGAGTGAAGGGTAAAAAGCAATTTGACCTATAGGTATCTACAGAGGATGATGGTATTTGATATTACAGTGCTCTTTAATTGAGCAGACAAAGCAGAATGAGGTCCAATGGCTGGAAGCCGAAGCTGGAAAAATTAAAGGTGGAAATAAGGTGCAGCTTTTTTTTTTTTTTTTTTTTTTTAATAGTCAGAGCAATTAACCACTGCAGCAATTTACAAGAATGGAAAAGATTATCCATCACTTGAGGTCCTGAAGTCAAGACTGGATGGCTTTCTGAAGTGCACATCCCACGTCAGTGCCCGGTTGTGAGTGCCATGCGGGACCGCTGTAATTCCACGGATCAGATCCTGCAGGAGGTCAAAACCAATTACCGTAATTGCACTGTCTGACTTAAATTCCCTGAATCTCCACAGCCCTTTCTACACTGCACTTCTAAGACATGCCTGTTAACATCCACATGGCAGAAATGTATTTTTGGGTTGAAAATAGATATAAAAGAAGAATTGCCATGATGTCCTTTTCCTTCGCCCTCTACCTTTGGGAACGTAGAGGCAGCACTGACTGCTGTAGTGATGCCCATCAGCCAAGGTTCGTTTCACCACCGCTCTTGGTTTGGCTGCACATGCACGGAAATGCTCCATTTCCAAGGCTCCCAGTGGCTCCCAGAGCTGAGCAGTGGATTCCCATCAGCTGTCAGCTTTCAACCCTAACATGCCCCCAACCAGGCTTTTTCCAAACCAGCCACCCTGCGTGTAGCTCATGTTTGTGAGTTCCCTTCAACATGTTCTCCTTTGCTGTGATGCTCACCCCAATCCTGACAAACCACAGCTGTCTATGCCCTAAGACCACTGCCTGAAAGTGGTCTCATTGCTTTCATGCACTTCCCCCATATGTCTGCCCCTTTCTAGTGTTTCTTGCCTTGCATTAGGAAAGCAGGCTTTTCCTAAAAACACTACTGGCCACTTTGAGGCAGCCCAAAGGTCCTCTTTCTCTTTCAACCTGTCTCTGGCAGTGGCCAACAGCAGATGCAAACAGTAAGAACAGGAAGGGGACATGCTTCTGGTGCCCCTGGTTTCCAGGAAATTCTCCTTGTTGTGTGTTTATAGAGCACCCGCAGAGTCGGCATGCAATGCAAGTTCCTTGGGGGCACGGTAAGAGGAACCGTTACCACCTATTATTGCAATTATTGCAATTATAATAATTGTTATTCTGTCACTAAGATTTCAGCGATTAATTTTTCCAGAGTCTAGTTTAAGGCATTTTCTTTCTGCCAGATGCTGATCACAGCAAGAGCGAGGTGCAGCATCTGCAGCTGGTCGGAATCTACTTTAACTCATAAGGCACCGCGGAATCAGGTTCCTGGAAAAACACAGACCTGGATCTCCTTCATGGGCTTAGAAAGAAGTAGCTGGAGTTGTAGTGTGAGCTTTGTGCTGCTGATCAAGCATGACACTAGTCTGGGGACACAGAATAAGACTACAGCAAAATGGACGGGGAGAACTGGGCTACAATGGTTCAAAGCCAGGACTTCCAGGACACCGGTTTATCTGCTTTAACAAATGAACATGAAGAGTGGGGTAATGCATTATTCAGCTTCAGGCAGCTAAAGGCTATGTGTCTGAGCTAAGGTAGTCACCTAACAACCCACAAAGAGAGCCCAAGGAGCAGTTCATCCCATCCTCATAGAAGCGTCTGATCTGTGCGTCACCTCACCCTCTGGAGATGCCTATTTTTCTCCACTGATATTAGAGAAGCCCAAAGGGTTTGTTCAGACCAGACACCTAACTAAAGTGGGAGGAGATGAATCCTACCTTTCATGTTCCCAATTGTAGGTCTGATGATAAGAAACCTTCACATGTGAGAGGGATCCATCAATCCAGAGGTTTGTGAACCACCAGTTTAAGAAAAATGTAGGAAGGGCAAAGCCAGCAACAGTTTCCTCTCATCTCCCAGTATCAAGTGACACTAATAACACACTGCCTTGGCATAAATGAATGCGCAGTATCCAGGTCATCTTCATGAGTGACAGCTCTGAGACCTAAAATGAGTGTCAGTTGGACAGGTCCATTGAGAAGTATTTAGCAATTTCCATTTGCATCGGCTTGGAGCTGACTTACACCATATTCTGGATGTAACATTAATCTCACACAATGAAATGCTCTTTCCTCGGGCATCACTGCTGCTCCCATTAATAAGCCCTCTTCTATTGCAAGCTCTATTGAGGAATTTCACATCCAGGCCAGCAAACCTTAAAATGAAGGCAGGGAACTATATCTCAGAAAGCAGTGACTCTTGAAATGACTGAAGGTTCATAATAGATATTCAGTTCACTGAGTGAGTCTTTGCACTGCTGTAAGGAAGAGAATAAATGGTATCTTAAAATCTTTCAGCAACAAGACAGTAGGCAGGAACTAGGAGATTGCTGTTATCTTCTCACTTAATATTGTGTCCAGTTCTGGCTTTCCACTTTCAAAAAGGAGCTTTAATTAATTAGAAGAGGATGAGAAAATTGCTGTTATAATGACTTGATTTTGGGGAAGGTTGTCTTCTAGTGAGAAATTCACTTATGTTATTTATCCAAGAGAAGATTAAGAGGCAATTTGGTCATGGCCTATGGGTCTGGGCATTGAAAAAAGGTCTGGGGAAATAAATGGTACTTTGATCTATTGGGAAAAGGCAGATAAATATCCAGTGGTAGGAAAAAGAAATACAGTCACACTGGGAAAAGAGTGCAAAAACTGAGGGGATAATCAGGGGGCGTTTATTAGGGGTCCCTTCCTCATCTTTAAGTCAAGACTGGGGATGTGCTCTGATGCACACAAATATTATGTGACCGATGCAGAAATTTGTGGGGTGGCTCTTTGCTCTCCTTGCTGCTGTTGGCTGTGTTGGATTATTTAATTGGATTCCCAGGGCTACAAACTATTGCATTACCTCTGTGAGACCAGATATAAAGCCCTTCTCACGTACTACCACAATATGAGAATGGCACAGCAAAGAATTTGCCGTTTGGGAACCAGGGACAATATCTGTTCTTTAAAAGACAATCCTAAACTTTGACTGATCTGTTTGCTTGAATGTTTCTTGGTGATCCATGAAAAGACTTTTTGGAGAAAAAAATAAAATAAATGGATGAGAAAACAGATAAAAACATCTTCATTTCAAATTAAGTAGAAAAAAAAGGGGCCAGCTTCTACAGGATCTATCAATAATGGCCATGTTCAAGGCCATGTAAACTGGGGGGAAGCTTGCTGTCATTTCAGTAAGCTTTTTACTGAGCTCTGCTTTATTGAAGATTCCACAGCTGAGGAAAGGACAACAAGCATAATTTTTCCTATTTGATACTTTGAATCACAGAATCACAGAATCACAGAATCGTTCAGGTTGGAAGAGACCTCCAAGATCACCTAGTCCAACCTCTGACCTAACTCTAACAAGGCCCACACTAAACCATATCTCTAAGCTCAACATCTAAACGTCTTTTAAAGACCTCCAGGGATGGTGACTCAACCACTTCCCTGGGCAGCCCATTCCAATGCCTAACTACCCTTTCGGTAAAGAAGTTTTTCCTAATATTCAACCTAAACCTCCCCTGACGCAACTTTAGCCCATTTGGTTGCTGGCAAAGGTGCAGGAGGCTGCAGGATGAAACCCTGGGATGTGAGTGGGGTTCCCAGGGTTGTCCCAAGGTGAAGCTGGATGCTGGCTCCCAGCACATGCATTTTGGAAAGGCTTTGGAACAACAAGGCTGGAGGGCTGGGAGAAAAAAGAGCCTGGTCAGGTGAAGGTGATCGAAAAAGAGATGGAGAGGTGGGGAAATAAATTGTGTAAACACTTTCATGAGGAATAAATACCTTCTCTTTCATCTAGTGGATGGTACCAGCCAGAAGCAGCAACTAGACTTTAAAGGCAAGCAAAATTCAATTCAGAAGGAAAGCACACGTTTTTCACTGCGAGACTGATTAACTGCTGGAACGAAAAATGAAGGAAGCAGTGGCTTCTTTCCCAGCCCTGCTCACATACTGGTCTGCCTGAGATACCTTAGGCAGCCCCATGTGGATCCAAAATAGTGTGGAAATGGACTACGTGAGGTGAGGGATCATCTCCTGGGTGACAGCAACGAGGGTGCCAGAGTGGGTGATCGCATGGCCCCTTTGCTGTTTCAAACACAGACAGGACTTTTTAAGTAGGAACATGCAGAGGCATTTCAGCAGGTTCTGCTTAGCTACAATTGTGTAATGAAGTCCTTTAAAGAGTAAATGTTTCTGTTTAGTTCAGTAATAGAGCTTCATTAAGAGCCTTTATAGACCAAAAGGGGAAGAGTAACCCAATCAAAGGTTCCTGATGAAGAGAAAACAACAAAGTAGGAAAATCAGAGTTTACTGCATACCAGGAATGTGTGAGCCCATTCCCGGCAATGAACTGAGATGTAGTTTCTTCTCCTACTTCCAAGGACATTTAGTGCTAATTTGCACAATAAAAACGTGCACAAAGAGGCATAAACCCAGGGATCAGTCCTGGCTGGTGATGGAGCTCATCCTGATTGTCCTATAGCCCTCACAGAGGTGGGTATGAGGTAGGTGGGTGATGGGTGCACCTGGAGCATGGGGTCTGGGAGGACGAGGGACACTGCAGCGTGCTGCTGCAAAGGGACAAGATCCAGCCCCGGCCGTGCTACGAGGAGCCCACTGTGTACATTTTGGGCTGTCTGCAGAATGAGCCACACATCTGGATGCTCCCAGAGCTGAGCCCAACATGAGCAGCTTCCCAGCTATGGGTGCTGCAGGAGGAGAGGAGCGCACAGCTACGGAGCCAGCCCTGCCTCTCCATGCTGAACCCAAGGAGCAAAGGGACCATGCAAATGATCCCCCAGCACCAGCTCTCTGCTAGACACAGACTTGTATGCCATGGCAGCCAATACCAGCACCCAGTGCTGCCAGGAGAGGAGACCTCTCACTGACAGAAGAGGACAGAGTGAAAATAAAAGATGTCCAACAATGAAATATTTCCATCACAGTAAATCATGGGACAAAATTTGCCACTGGAAAGGACCTCCTAGGCTGCTGCAGTCACTCATCCACAAGAACCAAAGACTCTAATCCCATTAAGAAACTTATCTTTCCTGATGGACAAAAAAGCTTTCTCCCATCAAACATCTATTCTGATGGAAATCTTTATACCAGAACTCTCTCTGTCTCACAAAGGGCCAGGGTGCAATCTAAGCCTTTGATGTTGTGTTTGGAGTATAATGAAAGGCATTAATTTGAATAGAATTATTGAAATGGCATGTCTGTTTCTGCTATTAATAGAAAAAAGTCTTAAAACAATGAGCAGCAGAGATGGGGTCTATTGCAGCGAACAGGAACAAAGGCAGAGCATTTTGCTTTGGTTGTTGTATTACGGGAATGGCCTGAGGTCACTAATGTGCTAGGCTCTGTACAGAGTAGAAATGACAAACCTTACAGGAGGCTGCAAGAGAAAATACTGGGAGCTGGGCTCTGTCTGAAGATCTCTTACAGCTTGAGAGCTGTGGGGCATTAAATGAAGCTGGCACGGAGCAGATTCAAAACAAATCAGAGGTGACGGGTCTTCATTTAGCTGGGGAACTCCTTGTCAGAGGATGCTGTGGCTGCTAAAACTTTACCTGGGTGCAAGGGAAGACTGAATGAGTTCATGAAAGGGAGATCCACTGAGGATCAAGCCCCTAAGTCTCTAGTATTAGAGTGGGAAGAGTGCAGGAGAGAAGCATCATACCTGCTTGCCCTGATATTATGTCTTCCCTGCTCATACACTTTTGTGAGGATGCTGAGATATCTGGGCTTTGATCTGACTTAATAAAATTGTTCTGGCAGTCTCGAGTTCTTCTGATCCCTGAATGTAAAAATATGTTTGTATTTTTATATCTGTGCAGCATTGCATAGTAAACTGAAAATCATAGAAGTGGGTGGATGCTGTGGTGAAAAAAAAAAAAAAAAAAAACAAACAACCCTTCCCAGGGGCTTGAATTTGTAATGAATTCTGTCTTTGCTTTTGTGTTTGCTTCCCGGGCTGGCAAAGAAACTCAGCGATGTCTGCCCATATGCTGGCATAACCTGGGAGGAGAGCTGGCGAGGTGGTATGAAGCAGCCTGGGCGTACCCATGCTGGTTTCCCAAGGAGCTCACAATGGGAAACATGTTGAGGAAAGCTGTCTGCATGGTGTGGAATGAGACACCTCCTATGGGGTCCAGGAGGAGACCAAGAGAGGCTCTGGAGAGAGATGGCAGAAATGTCCTTACTGTGTGTTGCAACACCAAGGCCAAAAGAAGAGGCCAAGAATTACCCTCAATAAGAAACTACCTAGTGGTAAATGCTACAAATCCCACCTAAGTCCTTAGGAGCTGTTTCCATGACGGAAGGACCACAGGGATGGATATGAGTTTATTCCCTGCCTCACCAGGGGCTTTCAGCAGCTCCCTAAGTGGGATAAACAGTTCCCCTGGACCTGCCAGCCTCACCCATGGGGCTGGTTGGGTGGGCACAGCATGATGTAACTTTGGTAGGAGGCTAAGGGCATCGATGGCAGCGTGGAGCTTGGGGATGTACTGTGGGAGGACTCTGCTCTTCCCCAGTGTTTCCTCCTGTCCTCTACCACGCATGAAGCAAGATGACCTGCCTCATGCAGGTGCTGAGAGGCCCTTGCACGCCTTTGCTTGCTTCCCAAGGCACCAGCACCCAGGCTTGCCACATCCTTCCCTCCCTTCCAGCTTGAGCTGGAAAGGCTCAAGAGTGGAAACAGCCCAGGGTACCATCAGAAAGGAGAGAAACCAGGACTGCAGGGCAGAGAAGCAAGTGACAGGGATAGGAGGCTAGTTAAAATTAAAGCTGTGAGACGGGGAGGACCAGAAGCAGCCCAGACCAGGAGGCAGCGGTTTTTGATCTTCATTGCTCTGGTTTTAACTACAGGGCAAAGCCTCCTGTAACACTCCCATCCCACTCATTCCTTGCGCTGGGGTATTCTTTCCTATTTTTCCACTGAAGCCGGTGGCAGCATTTTGCATTCCCTAGCTTGGGTGAGCAGGACTGAAGGTTTGCATGGAGGCTGCAATGGGAAGGGGCAGCTTGGCCAGGTGTGTGCTGCTGCTGCTCCACATGTGCACTGCAGCAAGGAGCCTGCTCCACGTCAGTGCCACCGGGCTTTCTGCAGGCATCCCACCGGCCCCGCTGCGTCAGCCAGCGCAGCCGTCCCACTCCCTGCCGTCCAGAAATCAGCAGATCCTCTTGGCCACCGTATGTAGCATTTACCTCCTGGGGAGATGCTGCAGTAGCAGAACATATTTCTTCTCCACTCTGCAGCGGTAACAGCCCAGACCCCCTGCTTGAAAATCCTGAGCTGCTATCACTGCTGCATCACCACTACTTTTGCATGCTACTGCTGCTAGCTAGATTATCAAGCGATGGGAGCCTCTTAAGGCACGGCTGTGTGTATTCAAGAGCCTAAAACAAACTCCGGCGCAGTATTCGGGAGGTTCAGCTGGGAAGCTGGAAGCAGGAGACCTTCCTTAGCTTGCCGTGGCACAAAGCTGCTGCATCTCCTGCGGGTGCGCAGCCTCCAGCTCCAGAGTGAACCCCACCAGCAATGTCCCTGGGCCCTGCTGTGTATGGGATGCTTCCATCCCAGCCCCAGCGTGCCTTTCCTTTAGTGCTGCGTTTAATTCAGCCCTCAGCCGCCGTGTTATTCTCCCTGTCTCACAAGGCTGCCTCTGCGATGCTTTTTTGGGGGCCTGCAGGTCTGTGTGGGCTGACATAAAACAGACGCAGAAGCACGCAGTACCTGAAGAATTTGCAAGCTGTAAACTTCCCCCTGCTCCCTCGCCTGGCTGGTCGACAGCTGGGTTTTCGCACACTTTTAGAGGCCTGGTCTCCCATGAACACCAGCAGAGAGGCCTGAAAACCATCGTAAAATGGCAACGGGCAAGGAAGCTTTTAACAGAGTCAAACTGAGCCTCTGCAGCTGAAGTAGGCACAAGGATAGTACCAAGGATGCATTTAAAGGGCTATCTGTTTGCTTGTGCTCAAAGGGGATGTAACAAGGAGGGATTTCTTCAGCCCCACTTCTTTCCCCTGCTTACCCTTCCCTGAAGCCAAGCTTTGGGGAGGAAACTCTGCAAGACCTGCAGCCTGCTGGGTGCTTGAGTCTGGGTGCAGCCGCGCTGGCATCGCAAGGGCAGCACCGCGGCAGCCCCTGTCCCACCTCTCCCTGGCACTGCCCACACCTCGCTCCTCTCTGCTCCTTGGGAATTCTGTGCTGGGTATGTGGAAATGGGGAGATAAAGCCCCCAAAATGAAGAAGCTTCAAGCGGGTGTTGGATCTATTGATTCATCTGCTGGCCTTTCAGTCTGCATGGTTCACATTTTCAAGCTCAGCTATGAAATCACAGGGGCTATAAATAAAACAAATGGGTTAATTTTTTTCACTATCCTCCAGTCGCCAGTGGCTTTAAGAAAACTAAGCACCTAGCAGCCCAAAAGTCCCCGGGATGTACACGGAGTGAGCCAGGCTGCAGTCTGTGAACATTTCTGTAGCAGCTGTGTGGGGGAACGCATCTCTCACCCGCTGCTCTGCCTCCAGCGGTTCTTTCTCCCAGCCCTGCACCATTTCCCCAGATGTGTTTGCACAGCTGGTTCTGAGGCCAAATGATGAACTGGATATGGGAGCCGATCTGGCTTACATACAAGTGTATTTTTGTATTTCTATACATACACTTATACAGGCAGCTTTCTTTTGGTCAGTTCCCTGTCTGGGTTCATCATTTGGCTTCACAACAAGGGATGCTTTCCCATCATTTCCACCATTTACCATGAAAAACCACTGTGATCTGCCTAGCCTGGCCTTAAATCACTTAGGTGGCAACTCCTCTGACACTTTCCCACGGAGAGCATTTGATAGCCAAACACATCTCTCTCTGAGAGCACACCTCTCTCATCTCCAGCATAAATTTATTTTTCCCTCTGCTTTTATTCCCACTTCGTGTAAGAGAGCTGGGGTACAATGGGTGTTCTATTTGCAGCAGCTCTTTCAGACAAGCCCTCTTGGACTTAAATACAGTGGTTACCGAAATTGTCTCACTGCAGGGGCAGGGGCTGAACATGGGAAGCCCAGGCTGGGCTGCCGAGCTGGAGAGCCAGGGGTGCCCAGCGGAGGGGCAGCCTGGCCCCCCCGGGACATGTGTGAAAACAGTGGAGGCAAAGGAGTGCCTGGAAGCAAATCTCAGCAGAATGATCTACAGCAAGGCTGGAAAGTGATGCTAAAGGCAAGGAACAGAGCTTTGTACCAGCAGTTGGAAGTCAACAGGGACAACCGAGAGGTGTTGAAGGTCACCTAGTTTAAGCTCCTTTTTCCATTGCCAAAAATATTACTGAGACAGATGTAGGTGAGCTTTCTGGCCAAAGAAGCAAGGAAGCTGTGTTCTTGTTCCTGCTGCTAGTGGCTCCCCTGTGCGCATTTTATCACGCTCACCGTGGGGCGGTTGCTGTGCCTCGCCGGGGCTCGGTGTGCCAGCTGAGCCGCGGGAAGCGCAGCAGCGCAGCCAGAAGCGGCCGTTCGACTGCAAGCACGGGGGTTAAAACCTCATCCAAGAGCAAAACAGCTGCTTCCTCCTACCTGCTGGCACAGGCAGACCGTGCTCTGAAAGCTGCCCTATAACAGAAGTGCTTAAGTCAAAATTATTGCTCGGAGAGAGCAGAGGAGGGGTTAGCAGGCTACAAACTGTGCACCACTGTTTGACATTTCATTTCCACCTGGGACTCCATCTCCCTGCTGCAAAATGGGAGTTTGCAGTCATCCTTCTTTCTCCCCAACCTTCCTAAGCCCAGTGCTGTCCGTGATACATTGGCACTGAGGGGTCCTGCATTTTGCATTGGGCTGGAGGCAGGGGGCTTGGAGCTGTAGCTGTGTGGATCCTCCTTGCTGTCCTCGGGGTCATTAACAGGATTTCTTTCCTGTACCTGGTGCCTACTGCAGTATCCCAGAGACTTCTCGCTCTTCACCTTCCCCCCTTCCCGTTGAAAGGGGTTAAAACTGGTCTGCATGCTCCGAAGCGTGGAAAGTGGGTGAAGAGAGCACTGCGTGCTTTGGATGGGGAAGCTGGTGCCCCCTGGAAGAGTGAGATGTGCCAGGGGAAGGAACAAGGACAATTCAGCAAGGCAGGTGGTAAAATGTAATTTCAGATCCCATGCAGGCAAGGGAAGAGAAAAAAAGAGATTGAGAAGACTGAATTATTTCCTATTTTGGAATGCTTAATTTTTCATCTTCTCTGAAGTATTTGCATAATCTTCTTCTTTTTTTTTTCTTTGTTTTGTTTTGTTTTGCTTGGGGATTTTTTTTAAAAACGAGACCTTTCTTGTCTGTGCTATTTTGGCAGCCTCTGTTTGAGCACCAGCAAAATGTTCTGTGTTTGCTGTCATCAGAAAAATTGTGCTCCCACTCCTGGGAGCCCTGCAGCACAATTACAACCAAAGTCTTGGAAGAGGGACAAGCTGGGGACAGGGAGGTCCCCACTCCAGCTGGAGCCACCGTCCCCGTGGAGCAAATCCTGCCTGGCAAATCCCAGCCCCAGCTCCCAGGCCAGTCACCTGCACTTATCCACAGCCCATCTCATCCCTGTGGGGCCACCATGGGTCCCTTTGGCTTTAAAGCCTGGGGCTCTGGGTTTGGGCAGGGGATGTGCCCCACATCATGCAGGTGGAGGTGTGCTGGGCAGAGCCAAATCTGCAGGTCTGTGGCTCAGTCAGTATTTCTCCCGATCAGAAAGTGCTGAATCCCAGATGCTGCGAGTGAAGGCTGTGCCAGAGCATTTCAACTACCTATTGAGATCCCTCGCTAAGCCCCTTCGGCACATCGTCGGGCTGAGAAACACAAAAGCACCACTGAAAAAAACGGAGACATTTCATTTAGAAATTTTGCTGAAACCCAACGTTCAGCCTTCTCTGCAAGCAAATGTGATTAAACCTCCCTACTCTAGCTTGGAAACAATTGCCAAGTTTCATCTGAAAGATCATTACCCCTTCTCCCCACGTATGTTTTTCAATGAATATACTATTTATCTCCCTCCCCATGCAAAAAACTCAGAGCTGTCTCCCACTGCGATGCCAGACCGCTGTGCTCGTGTTTGGGTACCGAGCCAGACCTGCTCTCAGCCTCTCCGTTCCCCTGCGTGTCCATAAGTTTGCTGGAGATCTCCAAGTGACAGACTTCCATCCACCACCTGGGGAAAGGAGAGGCCACTTCCAAAGGGAAAATTGGGTTAAATCATTAAAAAAACAAAACAAGGCAGCAACAAAAAGACAAAACTCTTCAGCTAAAAACAAGCAATTTTCCAGCTCATTTGTTGCCCTGAAATGCATGAGGATGCTTTCCTTGATGGCTAGCACACAGCCATCCCAGTGCTTGAAGTCCTGATCTCCCCAGCCCTCTGCCTGATGGGGAATATTTATTCTGTGTTGGCAGAAGCACACTCCGGGGTGGGAGCTAATAATAATTATATGACAAACACATCCTTGGGCAGTGATTTGCATGTGGCCTTACATCAGACAACTCAAGGTCCTACAGAAGAGGAGCGAAGCCCCTTCCTGCTCCCTGCTGCATATTGAGTGAATCCAGGCGCGATGTCTGATTGCTGCGACCTTCGGGAAGGTCTGAGCACATTTCTAGCTCCTGCATACCCAAGCAGGTGATGGGCTCATCCCGGCAGGGCTGTTCAAATAGTTTGGAGAACCTCCTGTGAAATACCTACAAGGGGTGCAAAGGCAGGCAGTGTCACCACCTGGAAGGCTGCCTCCTTAAAGCAGCGTTGTATTTACAGCTTTATCGCCTGCAAAGAGCAGCTGGCGCCTCATCCCGCTGCATACTCCGCAGTGTGACTCTCTAACTTACAGGCTGATTTATGGAGCGTGTCTTCCCCTTCTCAGTAAAAATTATAAACGGCACCAAGAAAAGGAAAAGAAAAGTGTCTGAGTCTCTTCACTTTGGGCTCTGCCATCATAACTGACAGGTAAAAGGGCAGATAAGAAAATACCTGCTGAGAATGAGGGAAGATCTACTGAACAGAGATCTATCTCAATTCCCCATGAGGTTAACGATGCCTTGGTGATCGGAGTATGAAAATAGCATATTGTCAGAGCCAGGTGCCAACAGAGGAATAGGTCGGTTATACTGGGCCTCGTACAGAAACAAATCTGGCGTGTTTGGAGTGGCCCAGCCAAGGGATATCTGATCCCAGAGCTGTCTCTTACTTTGCTTATCCATTTCATTACCCGTGGTTGCCTTTCACTGCCAGAAGACAAGGAAACAGCACCGTGAAATCCTCTGGCTCAAGGGGATTGGTGCAGAGATGTTCAGGAAATCTTACGATTTTTCCCTCCATCCAATAAATAAATAAATTCTGATTTCTCAAAATGAAAACTTGCCTTGGGAAATGGTTGGGTCTGATGGATTTCCCAACTCAGAAAGTAATCGTTCCCAATACCTTTTGGAATTATAAAACTACGGGTCTCTGACTTCTTTCAGTGCTCACTTAGAAATGCAACCCCAGGGTAACAGAAATGTTTGAGGCAAGAACAGAGCAGTCTGCAATGACAGGAGCGAAATACTTTGATTGTGCCAAACCAGTCTTGAAGGATTATTATTCCTGCTCTAGCCCAATCTGGAATAGACATTTTGTTTGTTTTCTTTTTTTTTGTTCTTTTTCTTTCTTTCTTCCTTTTTTTTTTTTTTTTTTTTTTTTTTTTAAAAATCTTCCATTTGTGGTACCA
>VXAA01004596.1:28808-65379 GCA_013399115.1 Anseranas semipalmata | reverse complement strand
TTTTTTTTTTTTTTTTTTCCTATCTTAAAAATATTCACAGCATGGGAACATAGCTCTGGGCCAGGCTCCTGTTCTGCTGGAGTCCCATGATCTGTGCTGGCATTGAGAGGGTATGCTACTGGTAGGAAACCACTCTGGTGTAAAGGACTGAGACACAAAGTGTTGCCTCATTAGAGAGGAGTTCTCCATGCCCTAATGACATGAAACATGGTAAAACCCTGGCTGAAGCAGGAGAGATGGAAAATGAACATATGCATTAAACCAAGTGTGTCTTCTTTGTGGTGGTCCAACACTGAGTTGGACCTCAGTGACTTGAAAATAATCAGAAAGCATTTGCGTGGGGTGGCTTAGGGGAATCCCTTTCAAATGTCCATCATCCAGAATGAGAACCCAGTGGCCTCTCACATCCCTTTTCCCCTTGAACTCTTTGCTTCCAAAAGCAATATTTGCTGGTGCTTTGTTTGCTTTCAGGTTTCCCTGGGCTCCTCTGCATTAAGCTGGGATTCAAGACCTATAGCCCCAACTCCTAGTTCTCGCTGAGGGAATTCTTCTTCTCGAGGGAAGTGTGAAGCTTTTGCTCATGCCTTGCCCTGCCCCTCCATCACCACATGGTCCTGGCAATGCTGAGAATGCTGCAAGGTGGGCGCAGGGTGAGCCTTGGCTGCAGCCTGGAGGAGCCTTCCCATCAGTTACAGCCAGAGACAGTGTTTGTCCAGGCATGTTTACCAGGCACCTCACCCAGTAAGGGCAGAGTGCTGCAAAATGCCCCTCAGGACACAGGGTCTTTGCCTTTTCCTTGCTGATGTAGAAAAGCCAAGGTATATGGGAATCTCATTTCCTGGTGATCCTGAGACAGGGCCCACCGAGGATGGAAACAATTTAGGGAAGGATGCAAAATATAAAGGAGGGGAGTGGGGGGAAGATGTTGGCTGCTGCTGACGGCACTCTGGAAATCCCAGTATCAGGTGATGGAGAAGAAAGGGAAGGTTGAAGTGTGGAGAGCAGAAAGAGAAAAATCTGAGGATGAAAGAAGACGGCAGCTGTCGGTGCACAGTGGCTTTGATGGAGAAAGGATATACACAGCTGCCAACATTTTTTTCCACCTTCATGTGTGACAATTCATGTGAATTGTTTAATGAGCAGATTTGCATATTTTCAAATAATTTTTAATCCCCCCTTCCGCTGCTTCTCATACTGTTCTCATTGCCGGAAGCTGCTGCTGATCTCGGAACTCTTTTGGTGTAAGGTTTTATAAGAGATGCTCACTGAGAGTCTGTTGCTCCTTCCAGGAATATGCCAGAAGGGAGACAGGCCCAGGGTTTTCTCCTAGGACCACACCAAAGCCCCAGTTCCCAAGGAAAACACAATCTCTTGCAAACTCCATGCTCCTTTCCACTCAGGGTGGGAAGATGCTGAAGGTGAGCTTGCAATGGCATGAGGACCTGAGGTTTTGAAGCATGGGGAGAGGTTGGGAGACCATATTGTCTGCAGAATGTCAGGCAGAAAGAACTGTGGTGTATTAACAAAGGCTGGGGATAGTTTTCTATAAATATGTCTGGGGAGTAAGCACCATGGAGGGAGGAGAGCTATTTCAGCCAAAGGACAGCGCTGGCATGAGAACAAATGGATATAAACTGGCCATGAATAAACTGGAAAAGAGTTGAAGGCTTTGAACCATTAGAGAAATCAGGTTTGGAGCAGCCTCCCGGTAGGAGCCAGGGGGGCAAAAATCCAAATAGCTTTTAAGAGAGCGCAGGCTCCAGCTCCAAAAGGGCGTTGTGATGTGTTGCTGTAACAGCGGGGATTGGATTTGGCAAGTCTGGAAGTCCCTGCCAGCCCCATGTTCTTGTGTTTCAAGCGTTTGGGAGGTTTGACTTCTTTTTGTAGATAAATATGGCTTTATGAGCAAAAGCAAATAAACTGTTGCTGGAAAAATGTATTTGAGCACTTTTCAAGATATTTTAAGAGTTGAAAACAGAAGTTGAGAAGCCAGCTCTCACCTCCCTATTGGTGTTGTGACAGCGTGGGGTGTCCTGTCCAGATGGGAGAGGACAGTTTCTGCACCAAACTCCTCTCTGACAGTTTCTCAACAGCTCTCTTATCAGAGGCTCTAGTTCGTGTCCCCAAACCAGCAGCTGGCCTCCTGCCCTGCCCCAGCCCATCTTTTTATCTGCTAGATCCCACCAGGATCTAGCCTGGCTCAGCACTGAGCACAAGCTGACTTCTGCACAGGGAGGTGGTGATGTCCCTTCCAGCTCAGACCACAGCCAGCAGTAGAGTCTAAGGAAGATGATAACAAGAATAAAACTCTCCCAGACATCCCAAACCAATGCCAGCATCCTTGTAGCTAACAACCACAACAAATTTTCCCCACGCACCTTTCACATCATTTATTCTAGAACCCATGTAAATGTTTTGTATCAACAATATCACTCAGTAAGGAGTTCCACAGGCAAATGATGTGTTGTTTTAAGGTTTGTACCTTAATTTATTTCCAATCTGCCACCTACATTTTTCATTTGATTACTCCTAATTCTTCCATTGTAAGGCACAGCAAATGACTAACTCCTCTCCATCCCTTGCTTCCCACTCACAGTTTTGCAGACTGTTCTCACAGTTTGGTTTGCCAGATCTTAGTCTTAGCCTATTTGGTCATTCTTCATACAGCTGCAGTTCTAGTGTTTTGCTTACTATTTTTGCTCTTCTCCAAATCTTTTCCAAAACTACTCACACTGAGGTAGCAGCATGAATTTAAACACAACAGCACCAAAAAGCCCCAGCCCACAAACAGCATGACACTTAGAAAGGATTTGTAGGTCCCAGACATGCATAGAAGATGAATTTGAGGTCATGGAGACCAGAGAGAAGCAGAACTGACTGGGGAGTTGATGGACCAACAGACAACTTTGAGATGTTGAGTCTAGTTTGTTCCACCAGGAGGATCACCTTCATGGAGGGGCTCCGTGGTGGACCTCATAAACTAGTTCTAGAGTTGTATCTCCTCACCCATGAGAGATGGTCAAAACCCATGAAACTGTCTGTCCCTCTGGGGCCAGAGATGGACCTGTCCAAACTGCTCTAACAGACTCTGATCATGGTGTAGTTAGGGTTACACAGCTACTCCTTGTGGTGAGAGGGCTGGAAACTGTTACCAAGGCAGTCTGTGGCTCTCCTACGCATCTCCCACTCGCCTTCCACTGGTGAAGCTCTCTTTGTTTGGACCCATCAGTTCCTGGCATGTGAATGGAGAATGAGCAATTGCCACAAGTGTTGAAGCACTGTAATTTAGCTCCTGGTTGCTGGGCAGCAATTTAAACCACTGCAATTTCAGGGGACCCATAGAGGAACCCTTCTCTAATTGAGTCTTTTCACTCCAGTTGCCCAGGGATGCTTATACAGAGGACAACGAGTCACTATGGGAAACATCAATGTGAGAAGTCACTGGGAAGGGACAAGGCAGAGACTAAGCTGCCTGTAAATTGACTGCAAATTTCAACAGAACAACAGCATTTCACAAAATCACATATGAAGATCAACCTCCTTTAACACATTTTTGACAGTTGCTGGTTAAAAAAAGGAGGGGGGGAGGAACAAAATTAGCGATAGCAGTTCTCTCCTCCCCCTTGCAAGGTGTTTTCTGGTTCATGGAGATATGGGGAAGGAAATATGAAGCAAAGATGACTAGGAGCTCCTTGCCTCTAAGGAAGCACAGGGTAAAGCCACAACCTCCTGGTTAGAGCAACCCGTGGTGTGTGAGCCCAGAGGGACAGCCTTGGGGCAGGGCTGTGTCCCACCACCCGTGTCCATCAGCCTGAGACCACTTTTGCTTTGAGTCTGTGGCAGCAGAGGGAATAGGATGTGTGCCTGCACCTCAGACCATGCCGTTTGTATTTCTCCTCCTTAACACCATCCTTGTTTGCTTGCCCTCCTCTTTTGCCTCTAACCCGCAGTATTCCCTCTTCTCACTCTAGCCTTCATCCAGCATGCTTTGGCTGCTTCTGAAAACTCTAATTAAGAGCAGTTGCCCGTCAGTCCCCGTCTGAGACCAGCTCAATCCAGTTCTCGGGTGAGCATCTTTTCATTATTCATCAAGTTCCATTCTCCAGCACTTGGTGACAATTTCATCTTCCTCTGGGGACACAAAAGAAGGAGAGATGATGTTGCTGTAAAGAGATGCTAATCGTGCTATGGGGATCTCCAGAAGAAATTGCAGAGCCCTTTGTTGCGGGACGCCAGGTCTTGTTGTCCTCGGCTCTTTGTTTCTCTTCTGATTTCTGTAAGATGTCGCATGGGTAGGAAGGGAGGGTAGAATTTATAAAGATATTGAAGGGCAAGGGAAGGGCAGAGCTTAATATTGCATCACCAAGATTGCTACGAGCTGTTTTGAATTGGGTCTGCCTTTTTACTGCAGGTGCGTGCAATGCCAAGCTGATGGGGATCAGATCTGCTCTCACCCCCCATCAGTGGGGTGACTACTTTTGTTGCAGTTATGATTTCTGGTTTCTGGCTTGCCAAGAGCTGCAAATGGATCAGATGGGCCCCAGAACGTCTGGGAGGCTCTGGCCGTACATCAGCGTTTCCTCTTCTGGAGTTTGAGAGGCGCTCGGGGAGTCTCTGGAGGAACATGTGGAGCCAGGCGTGGAAGAAGGATGCTCCTGAATTGACAGTGACTGATAGCGTACGGCGAGTGGGCTTCTTGCAGCAGTGCCAGCAACAGACACCGCCTCCTGATAACAAAACCCATGGGCCACGCGCTCCTCCTCCAATGCAGTGTGCACAGCCTGGGGCAGCCTCTTGCAGTCTGTAGCAAGGTATGTCCAAGATCTGCTTCTCTACTCCCAAACACAGCCTAAGGAAAAGGTCACCTTCTGCTTGGGTCTTGGTTGCATGGGACAACAACCAGCTGGGCTGCAGGGTGGAAAATAAGTACTGTGCCTGTGCTTCCTTTGAATGCTGCTTTGCTATGTCCACTGCCAGTGACTTCTTCAGGTCCTTTGCTGTCCTCACAAGCGAAGCTGCACAAGCATGGTCTTGCCTTGCAACTTGGCCCCGTGCCCAAGGGATACATCCTACTTGTTCCAACAGTGCCATCCCTCCGTGAAGCCCTTTTGGCATGGTGGCCAGGGTACATGCCACAGCCCAGGGATGTCTCTAGCACACCCCACGGGCTGGCAGCTTCGATGCTTGCAGAGGTCTTCAAAGAGTTAACTTCCCTCCAGATACTCTCAGCAGCTTCCTGAGCACAGAGACTTGAAACAGGGCCGGCGCGCAGCAACACAGCAAAGACTGGAGCAAACCATATGCTTCTGCACAAGAAAAACAGCATCATTAAAATCCTGAACCAAGAACTCAAAGGAGCATTTGAAGAGTACACAGCAGCGGGTCCTGAATCCTAACTATCAGCTTCTCTTCCCCTTGAATCCTTTGCATGGGCTGAATGTGAAAGCAAAATATATAATCAATCACAGCAACCCACTTCCTTCCTCCTCGAGTGACTCTCCAGGCATATGCCCGCCTCAGGAGTGAGCCGTAGTCTATAACAGCAAGGAAACAGAGGGGAACAAACAGGTGAAACAGCAGAGAGTATGAGAGCGAGAGAGACAGACTCCGGTCACTGCTTAAACTTTGCTTATTTACAGCAGCAGCATACACATGAAGATCTATGGCACTTACACCCAAATAAATCCTCCCCTGGAGACAGGTGGCAGATTTCCCCCTCCATTATTTACAGCCACTTCTCAGTGAAAACTGCAAGCTGTAAAATGCCCATACAGTGCTAGAGAAATTTATGGTCCTCCTGTATTTCACACACTGCCTTGCCCCGCTGAGCTGCCTTTGGGGAGACATGGCAAATGGACTCCAAGGTGTTTGACAAAGATGAAGACTCATTTATTACTTGATGCTTTGGAGAGAAGTATTTGTACGCTGCAGCCTACACAGGTGGCAAAGGTTAATCCTCTCCTCTGCTGTCAATTCAGCTTTTTATGAGTGCGGAGGAAGGTGATGTGCTGGGGGAGGAGAGGAGCGAGGGAGGAGAGGAACTGAGTGGCACCAGTGACCTGTTTAACCCTGTGCCCATGACCAGAGCTGGAGGAGAGAGGGGACTTCATCATGCCACCAGCCCATCACCCGCCCAAGCCTGACCCCAGCACAGATCTTGGTCCTACAGGAAGGGGACTGAAGTCTCCACTTCTCCCTAGAGGATGGAATTTCCTGAACACTGCTGTTAGAGGAGATTTTGGCTTGCATGCCACAAACTTGCTACCCTCCAGGAAGCATCCATGACACCCACCACCCTGAGATCCCAGCATGACATACCTGACTCCCTCTGGCACTGTGGGGTATAGGGATGAGGACTTTGGGGAGCTTGGGCTTCAGAGTGTTGTAACCTAGCTCGGGTCCCCAGAAATACATATCCTTGTCCTTCCCTGCTGGTAGTGCCAGCACGAGATGGTACCACTGCCTCATCTCTAAAGGTGATGCCTGTGAGCAGGGCTGAGGCAGAGAGCCAGCGTGGTGCCAATGCGCTGTTAACGTGATGCCTTCTCTGGATATAGACAAAGATCTTCAATCTCCGGGTTTGTCGATAGAGTGCTTTTCAGCAGCACTAAATCCTTGCAAAAACTCGAACATGAAAACATAAAAATAAAAACACGGTGTAAAAAACACACAATAAAATACAATACCAAATATATCACTTAACTAAAACCGCTGACCCAGCGGCTTTGATGTTAATGCATTGTCTGTAACAGCGCGGTGTTCCAGCTGAATACTAACCGGCTGCAGAGCCCAGCCTTGCTTCAGAGGTTTCTGATTTTACATCCCTGATTCTACTTTCTGCAGTCGGTCTTCCTCTCCTGGGGTTTATTAGGTCTCCTACCCGCCACGATCAGCCAAGAGCTGTTGTCACTTTCTCCCCAGTGTTAATTAAAGCAAGGGTGGAGTAACCCCCTGAAGACGTCTCAGAGGAGGAGGAGGGAGAGGAAAGCTGAACCCAGCATGATGGCAGGGTTCGATCAGCAGAGTGCTGTGTTAACAAGAGCCCCATGGATGTGAGAGGGATGAGCAGCCGGTAGGAAGGCAGGAACAGATGGTACCCAGCTACATGCAGCACGGCTCCTGGGGTCTGCGGGATGTGCAGAAGCTCCTGCTCGCTGTACTGGCTGCCTCGCGCCTAATAACAGCACAGACACAGCCTCTGCAGAGCCATCTCTATATGTTCTCATCCATGCAGCAAGGAGGTACCCCAGAGGGGACCTCTCCTGCTCCAGCCCTTGCATGCAGCTAGCATGGAGTCAGCTGGAAGTCACCGAGCCCTCTTTGATGGCAAGACATGGGGATGCTCCTGTGCAGACCTGATGTAAGACTGGCAGATCTGCGCAGTTATTCAGTGCCCAGGTTGAGTGAAAGCCTGTCATGAAGCAAGGCAGAAGCAGGATCTCCAGCATTTTTTGAACACTGGTGTCTGGATGCACCACATTTGTCCCATACCAGAGGATGCACCAGTTGCTCCAAAGGACTCAGGACACTTCACTGATGGAGAACCTGGTGTGGTCCAGCACAGAATTTTGGTCTCATCTGCTGTGGTCACTGCTGATCACAGCCAGCTGAGGATGGGTTGAGGATTCCCTCCTTACTGGTTAGTCAAGTCCCTGCACGTCAGTAGCAGTTGAGGGGCAGGAACTGGGGCAGGACACAAACTGAATGGCTTGTTTCTGGAGGTTTTCATGGCAGACAGACTAAAGGGGCTGTTTAAACTACAGCTAAAGCAACCGGTCCCCGAGGGTGATGGACCTGGGTGGCCCTGACACAGCTCACGTTGCTTGCTCAGCCAGTAACTGCCAGACAGACAGCTCATGACAGCTTACATCCAGAGCCTGTAAATCCACACTGCGAGCAGTTCCAGTCATGCTCTGTCCTTGGATTTCAACAGGTGGAGTCATCTGGAGCAAAGTGATCCACATTTTCCCTTCCTGCAAGGTCATGGTGACCAGTCTTCGAAGGTTAGCATCCCATCTGTGCATGGCTGCTTGATGATGCAGAAGGCAGGTGGTCCCTCTTCTGTCCCCAGCTGAGCCAGCATTTATTTCCATGCCCATCCTTCTTCCATGTTACGTTTTTATTCTCCAACATAAACCAGCAGTAGGGAAGTGGCCAAGGGAGAAGCTCCAGGGAGCTGTAGCCCAGCCACGGAGCCTACCAACAATTTTGCCTGACTGCTGGAAGGAGGACTTGCCCTTCACTCCTACATCCTCCTCACTCCTACATCCTCCTCACTCTTTTCCTGCCTTCGTGCAGATGGCGGTGCTGGGCTGAGGCCCATGGTGAGCAGGTGGAGATGTGCTTGCCATCTTTAATCATATGGCAGAGGATAAGAACAAAGCTGCAACTGGGACATGTGCTGGCAGCAGTGCAGCTTCTTCCCTGCTCTGTGTGCTTGGATGCCCAGCATGGCTGGCCACGGGGGAGAGGAAGGAACTGCTTAGCTGAGGCAAAGAAAATCTATTGTGAGTCAGTGAAGAAAGTATCCCACTTGACCTACTAGATTGAGAGGGAAGCTAAGGAGAAGCAGCCAAGGAGAAACCTAAACATTAAGTACAATCTTGACAGTCTGCCCTCCTATTTTTCTGGCAACTTATTCATCATTGCAAGTTGGTATTTGCTCTTCCTTTAACCTAGCTCTTGGCCTTGACTGACCCAACCTACAGCAAGCTTCTCTCCCACAGGCATGGCACATCATAACATAACGTGCTTGCAGAACTGTGCAGAACCCCTTCTTTCCTCCAGGCACACCAAAGTGTCTGGTGATGCAGCTGCTTGTCAGCACAGGGTATAACGGGAGCCAGGAGGAGGAGAAATATTTCCCAGTAATGAGTAGTGAGTGGGGAAGCCCCTCCAGTACAGTGTATCTATCTACTCACTGGTGTCAAGGAGTAGGATAGAGACCCTAGCACTCTCACACTGAGGGCATGATGTTTGCCTGCCTCCCTGCACAAGCAAGAGCCCCTCTCACCCAGCCCTGGATCCAGCAAGGCTTCCTGCAGCAGCTCCTGGGGTGGTGGCCCACGTACCTCCTCCAGCTAAGGACTGAGATGGCCATCACGCCCACCCTGTGGCCCGGCTGTTAAACAGACCAGCACTCCCACCTCCTTCCTCCTCTCCAGGAACAGCGTTTGGGGATGAGGCTGGAAGTGGGGCAGCCCTGAGGTCGGCTGTTCACAGAGCTGAGATATTTGCCCCACTGGCTCCACCAGCAGTGAGGAGGGAAGGCTCCTGTACCTGTTGCCCTTCGATCTCCCCCAGCCCCTGGGCTGCCCCCAGGTCATCCAGCACAATGAGCTCCCCTCCTCATTGAGGGACTCCCCTCTGCTCTCTCACACTTTCCAGTCCCATCAGAGGTCCCTGGAGGAGCATGGTGCTCTGCAGAGGGCTCCAACTTGCTTTGCTGTGTGTCATCTGCAGTGTCTTGCACTGGAAGCGCTCCCTAGTTTTAATTAAGGTTTTGAGGACCCAAGTCAGGCAGAAAGAAGAGAAAATGCTAAGAACAGCTAATTTCTTAAACTGCTCTCTGGCACCTTCTGAAACTTACCTCATGTAGCAAATTAAAAATGCTAATAGATGGCCAATAAAAAAAAATCCTTTCTTCTCCATAATTTCAGTGAGTAGAGTGGCTCTGTGCATCAATTAGTGGTGGAAAATGAGATTTTCTCCATTGGGGAGGGACCAGGCTGAAGGCACAAACTCACAGACTGGCTTCTAAAATGCTTCACTCTCCAAAATGCCTCCAGCAAAGGCATGTGGGGCCATGCTGAGCTGCCTCTCTCGCTTGTATAACCCTTACAGACTTATTACTCCTAGTTACCATTTGTCCCAAGGCAGACTGTAAGTTTGGATGCTCAGATGGGGATGGAGACTTGGAGCAAGTTCGGTCCCTTGTTGTTTTTCAGAGGGCTTGATCTCATCTGGGTACTGCCATAACAGTAGTAATTAATACAAAATTGGAGCAGACACATGTAGGTACTGCCCTTGTACTGCCTTAAGTTGTCTTTGGAGAGATGCTTTCTGTTATGGTCCCCTGCCACTTGCTAGCAGTCCTCATTGCTACAGGCACCTTAGCCTGGGTTAAGCTGGAATTAGAGCAGATTTAGAGAGCAAGTGGGTTTTGAAGGCCCTGCGGGTCCTAGGGATGGGAAAATCTGCCTTCTCCCCCATCCACCCTCTACCACTTCAGGCTTGCTAATGGTAAATAGATGTCCTTTTTTGCTATAGCCAGAGATTTGAGTACCAGGCTCCTGCTGGCCAAATAAGCACTGTATTAGCCACGTCCAGAGAGCCTTGGAGGGGGGATGGATGTTGGTGAGTACCGAAAGGTTTATCCAAAGCAGGGCAGCCACCAGAACTGAAATGGAAATGGACACCAGCTGGAGATCCTGTCTCGTGTTACATAGGATACGAGTGAATCAGATAAGAGATGGATCTTGAGTCCCCCACTCCCAGGAGACTGCCCAAACATCAGAACAGCTGTGAAACATGGCAAAAGGTCCACGGTCATTGGATCTTCCAGGCTATGTGTTGTTAGTGTGTGATTGCTCCTGGAGCAAGAAGGGAGACTATGCAATAACACGAACTTGTTTCCCTCTTGTGCTGATGTTTACACCCTTTTCAGTCTTGTCTCCCAGTCATCTTCATCCAGAAATACCTAGCAGTGATCTACTTCTTGAAGGCCCTGGCCCAAGACAAGCACTCAGTTAAATATACAATCCCAGCATATTGATTTTACAGGTCAGCTGGAACACCTCGGAGGTAAAAAGTCCAGAGAGCCTGAAGGAGGTCATGGACAGCATCACAGTCACACAATTTGGCCCATATCCAGTGGCTCTGCACTTAAAAGCTTTCAGCCAACTAAAAGCAGCCTTGGAGCACCAGGAAGGTCTGAATAATAACTCTTGAGCATGGTTAATGAAGTTTCTGGGTTTGATGTATTTCAGCCACGTCGTGTGTTCCTTCTCCTTCCGCCCTCCCATCACTGCAGCAGAGCAGATGGGAAAGAATGAGAAAATTACAAGTGGAAGTTTCTACTTTCCCTCTGAAATTGTCTTGACTTTTGAGTCCCTCGAGGACTACGCGAGTTTGTCGCACAGCAGGCCCGGCCAAATGAACAGTGACACCTTGGTAATTGCGCAGGGCAGGGAAGGCTGCTCTGGGAAAGCAGCAGGGAGGGGATGGTGGATTCCCACGTGCCCTGATCCTTCCACCGTCGCAGCAGGAGCCCAGGGAGCGGAGAGATAAGGCAGCATCGGGGTCCCTGGAGGCACGGAGGAGTTTCTGAGTGGCAGCTGGATTTCCAGCTCAGCTATCATGCACTAGGTGCTCCACAGGATTTGAAGTCTGTTGTGGTCATGGAGCCTCTCTGTGCATAAGGCAATGTTAACACCAGAGCCCCAGCCAGTGCCCAGCTGGGTGCAGGCAGATCTGCAGGCGTTGCGCCCCAGGCTACAGCAAAGGAAAGGATGAAGCTGTCCAAATTCACAATACTGAAGAATATTTCTTCTCCTTGTGACTGAAAGACAGGGATAACCTTTCCACATGTGGAAAAACCCCATGGCCAGTGCAGAACACCAAACGCGACCCAAGGGCAGGTCTCCATGGGAGCAGGATTAGTTTCCACCACTGGGGTGCTGCCATGGAGGATTTTCTCACTGGGCTTTGCAGCTCTGTAGCAAAGATGCTTCAGGCTCACCACTGGCTCTGTTACATCCACAGCTGCATAAGGAAGAGGGAAGGACAGGTTTATAAATCCAGCTGCGCCCAGGAGGAGAGGGAAAAAACATCACAAGCCTGCAGGACCCTGATGATCAACATAGCAGAAAAGGATGGTTGGATGGTGGTGGATGGCTTTACTAGCACTGAGAAGCAGAGCCATGCACAGGCAAGTCATTTCTTTCAGTGGGTAGTTGGAAATCTTGTGAAAGCAATGTCTTTCTGGTTGTTTGTGAAGACTCACCTTCACTCTTGGTGGGACATGATGTTCTGTCCAGGCTTTGAGAGCTTTGCAGTGATAGTTGGTGTCTAGATACTTGCCTTATTTCAGGTCATTTGCAGAAACTGTCTCAGAAGAGGTTGATTTTGATTTCTAGAGTTTCAGCTTTCCTTCTGGCACTACTCTCCAGCCCTACAAAGCAGCACAGGTGACAGCAACGAGGGCCATTTTGCCTAGCTAGGCACCCCGGCTAGGACAAGCTTCTGTGGTAATTATCATTTGTTCCCTTTCCTCTGCTGGGAGTCACTGCCCAAAACTCCTTGAGAAAGCTAAGTCTCTCTCCGATTCCCCAGCAGGAGGAGGACACACTGTGACCATACCATAGATCATAGAATCATAGAACCATAGAATCATTAAGGTTGATTAGCAGCCACAGCTGAGAAGCCCAGAGCCAGGGGCCAGAGAAGAGAGGAACATGCTACCCTGAGCAGTGTCTGTTGGGAGATGGAACCAAGACACCCAGGGCTATAAGCTCTTTATCTTATACAAACATTAAATTCACTTCAATACGAAGGAGGGAAAAATGAGATTTATATCTTCCACTTTATGCTGGCCTGGGACATAAACTTAATTAGAAAGACTAAAATGTCATCATCTCCTGGAGAAGGGTGAGCATCTTTTTCCAAATCCTGAGCATCTTTCTTGGACAGTTTCAGAGCATTCATTGGCCAAATAGATGTGATTTGCTATTTCTTAAACAGCAGTGTCTCATTGTAAAGAGTGGAGGACTGACCCCATGGACAAAGAACAATCCTCTGCTTATCCTGTACTCCATTTAGGGAAAATTCTTGACCTGTCCTTGCCTGACCTGGATTGTGCAGGTTTTAAAGGGATTCCTGGACCTGACTGTGCTTCTGCAGCCATGGAAAGCCCTGGGGAGGGCTGGAGGCATAACATCTCTGAGCCATGCAGCTCCCGGCTGTGGCAGCAGCTGCTGGCAAGCAGAGAGCATATGGAGGAACATAGGTCAGTGCCTCTTGGTGCCTGCTTCAGCTGTGCAAAACATGAGCTGAGCAGAGCTGCAGTGACAAGCAATGATCTCGTACTAGTAGACGCTGAAATCTCCAAGGGGCCTGTGAATTTTGCAAGTGATTATTTAATCTAGCAGGTGATGAGCAGTCTGACCTGGACATCTTCCTAACGCAGTAAATGTTACCCATGCTTACAGGACTTCAGCGATATGGTTCCCAAATGGGGTCCTGGTGTCTACAGCATGACAAAGAAGTCACAGCAAAAGACCTGGGGTTGTCCTTGAGAAGTGTATTAGTAAGTGTTTCTTCCTCAAGGGTACAGACAGCCTTAAAACATCTTGCCTCTGCCATGGGATAGAAGCCAAGGTCAGACTGTTCCCATGGAGCAGCCAGGTCATGGCAGCATGTTTGTGGATAGTGCAGCATCTCATGTTTTCCATTCCAGCCCTGCTCCATTAACTGCAACATCTTTCACAGCATGGGGAAGATGCGCACAGGATGGAAACTCAGGAGGAAGTGGGCACAGGAGAGCAGGGTGTGAGATGAAAAGTGGAAATGGGGTGGAAAGCAGGGGCTGGGTGCCCCCTGGGGAGGTGAAGCACGCATTAGGAGGCTGGGGATGATGTGGCCCTGACTTGGACATGCCCTTAGAGGTGACTGATCCCAATCTGCCTTGCTGCCAAGCCAACCCCCAAGCCAACCCTCAAGCACCAGCAGCTGATCAGTTTGAATAGAAGGTTGGACACAGGTCTATGCCAATGTGAGAACACAATCTAGACATGGCCATGAGAGGAGAAGCACTTTCCAGAGAGGTGTGTGTCAAGCTGAACAGCACAGTCAAGATGCTTTGGAGGAAGGCTTGGGGGTTGCTTCTAGTACTGTGACCTAACCAGAAAGAGTCCTAAGCCTGGTGCCCAACAGCAGTGGTCTCCCTGCCTGAGCGTGGCCCACAAGGCATACTCTCCTCCCAGCTGAACCCCATTAAACCATCAATTTCTCAGTTTCCCCTTAATTACTGAGATCAATGACCCCTTAGCTCCGCTTTCCTCCATACATTTCCTGCTTCTTCCGAATGTGGAGCAGTTAATTGCAGTTCACTGCTCATCCTAATGTTTCCTCCCTCGCTCGCTTTCTCTCTCTCCTGTAATTTACTGGCATTTCCTAAGCACGTTTAGGCTATGTTGGCAGCTGGATTCTGCGATAAGATTTTTTGACATCTAGTGATTGTTGGTCGATAACATTTCTATCCTATAATGAACAAAGGAGGGGGACAGGGAGGGGAAGAGCGGAGAAGGACCGATCTTCAGCAGTTAGGAGATGAGATCATTATCTCCTGGAAATATAGGAAAGGCAGAAGTGAGAGCAGAGAAGCGAGGCTGTCGTCACAGCTGAGAACAACCTAATAATCGCCTTTCACAGGGAAGGCAGTGCTCGGTACAAACGTGGGTGCCCCGAGTGCTCCCTGCCTCCCTGGCTCCAACCACGGGAATCCGATCACATTGCAGGGGATGGGGCCAGGCGGGGGAAATACAGGTCTGGCTTTCCCTCTCGCTTGCTGTTGGGTCTACCCACGTGCTCCTGCGTGCCAGTGGGGAGTCAGCCCACTGGTGGGGTCCCAGGGGTGGGGATAGTAAATGGGCCCCTTCTCCCAGGTGAGAGTCTCTCTCTTCCTCTCTCTTTCAGCTGATCTAGTTTAAGGTCACATCTGCAATAGCAGACTTGAGCTTGCAAATTCCTTCCCAGCCTGTTTGCTCAGTGTAGGCAGAGGCAGCAGGGCATGATAGTGCCTAGACACTATCCAAGCAAATAAAGCCTGCTAAAAGTCAGGATTTGTGTGCGTAGGTTATGAAGACCCATCTGCACCAGACCTGAGATGGTAAGGCTTCGCAGCCCTCCACTGAGTCATGCGGCCTTACTGGTTAGGGTTTGTCTTGGCTCTAGGATCTGTGCTGTGCTCTGTTTTGCAGGATGGGCATGCTCTAAATAAATTGGCTATACCTATATGGAAATGCTGTCTCTGATGAAAAGGCCAAGGTGTTTAGCACACACGCTCTTGGGTAGGTCAGGCTCTGGCTGTGAGACAGGCGCTTGGAGTGGACTTGGCGTGAGGCTACGCTCAGCCCTTGTCTCCCCAGGCTGAGAAGTGATGATGCTTCACAGCCGGGGAGTTTCTCCAGCCAGCAGCTGACTGGTCCCTGCCTGGCATGCTGGAGCTCTCTCCTGAGCTCTCAAGCTGCCACTTTTCAGCAAATATCAAAGCTAAATGGGCTTTCCTGTCCTTGGGCTTGTGGTATGGGTCTCGTGCTGCCGTGAGAGCCTTCCTGGGCTCTAACCCATGCCTGAAGCACTGAGGGATGTGTGGGCTGATATTGCAGCAGTAACCTGGACTATGCGGGGAGGTGCCACCCCGCCGGGAAGTGCACGGTGCTTGATGCTCATGTGGAGCAACAGGAGATGAGACCACGCATTGCTCCTGACTCCATGGAAGAAATCAGCTGAGATCTGCAGCATGCAGGGATTCACCAGGCAGCTGGGCATCCGCCTGTCACCGCCTAATGGCATTGCAGCCTTTTGCGGTCACAAAATTAGCGATGGAGTTGGCAAGGAGAGTACTGCTCACTGCTGAGGAAGTCCCAGAGCAGCAGATTGCTGGCAGCTGGGAGGATATGTTGGCGAAGCACCGCTACCCACTTGTCCTGATGTATTTGTCTGAAGTGGACACTGCTTGCTGCTGTCAGGGATTTCTGGTGAGCCTCACAACAGTTGTCCTTATCATCCGCCCTCTGACAGTGCCTCCATCTCTACTGGCTACAGAGAGGTTTGAAAGCAAAGGCACATCTTGTTAAGGAGTCAAGCGCAAATGTAGATGGGGTGAGGCTCGACTTGGATTTCTTCTACTGCCTGCCAGTTTCTTCATCTCTTCCCAAGTTTGTGCGCAACAGTGCTTACCCCTGCTTCTAACCGTGGCCTGGCTACAGACTGCCCAGAGTTTCTACCAAAACCCACAAGGACAGGCAGTAAGGGGTAGGATCAGCCTCCTTCTCCCAAATCTGCCTTCTGCCACTTCCCAGTAGTGAAAACTTTGGAGAGAAGCACAAGAGACAGGGCACATATGGCCATACCCTCTCTGCTCCCAGGCCTCTCAAGATGGTATCTTTGCCCTTAATAGCTCTTGATGGGATTCTTTTTTTCCACTAATTTGTTTAGTCACTTTTGGAAACAGTCGAAACTCTTGTCATATACAAGATCTGCTGGCAACGAGCTCCACAATTTAAATACATATTGGGGAAAAAAAAAAAGCACCCTTTTGTGTTCATTTTAAGCCCATTACCTGGTGAATTCCCTGTGTGCTTCTTTGCCCTTGCATTGTTAGAAACAGTGAAGAGAAATACTTCATTTGCTTCCTACTTTTTACCTGTCAGGCTTTTCCTGACATCTCCATTCAGCTTTTTCTCTCAGCTGCAGAATCCTAACCGATTCCGTCACTTTGTGTCCAGGCTGTTCTGTGGCTCTGATCAGTCCTGTCACCTCTCCCTGTGCTGTTTCCAGCTCCATGTCTTGTCTGAGCCAGAGGTCGAGGCCGCACGCAGAATCTGAGATGCGGCTTCAGCGCGGTCGGTGCAATCGCACAGCCGTCTTCTCCGTTCCTCTCCCAATAAAGCACAGCTTTCTGCTTGCTTCTTTGACTGCTAATGAACAGGAGGCTAAGACTTTTGTAAATCTGTCTGCACCAGCTCCACTTTCAAAAGGATAACGGCTTGTTCTTGGCACGCCTCTGTTGGATACGGCTGTGTGCATCCCTTGGTTTTTCCCCAGGTGCATCGCTTTGCACTTGCACCACACGGAGCCGACAGAGCTACAGGCAGCTCCTTGCAACCTTCAGAATGGAGTCAAGTCACGGTATGGAAACAATAAGCTATTTCTGCTGCAGGGCTTCTGCACCCCAAATCAGGCAGGGCAAGGAGGGACAAGGCTTGCTTTAGGCTGGTAAAATATTAATGTCTCTGCTGGTTCCTGAGCTGGTTTTTAAGGATGTCTTAATACACCCTCCTCTCCCAAACCCTTCTGCTGTCTCTCCTGGAAGGCACAAAGCCTGTGCCTCCTCAGCAAATCTTTTTTTCCTCCTCCTCCTTCATCAGCACACCCTATCTTCATCTTCCTCCTCCCACTGCTCTTAATTTGGTCCCTCGCTTCTTGGGTCAAGAAAAGAGAAACATCCCATTTATTCTTACCTATCACCCCACATAAAAATTAATGAGATTTCAGGCTGACAGGACTCAGAAAAGGGATGTTTCATCTGATTGAGAGAAACATAACCACATGCCTCAGACTAACGAAGAATTACCTGTTGAGAACTAGAGATCAAGATGAGGAGCTGCTGGATGTTCTGTTTGGTTGTTAATATCATCTAACTACTAAAAACCCTTAGTTTCCAGAATCTGGAGAAGAGCTTAAAAAAGAATTGCAAGATCTAAAAAATGGGAACCATTTGCTCTTCGCTATTTTAGGAATACTTTGCCCAGCTTTTCTCCACAATCAGGAAAGTAAAGACTTTACTTTAGAAACTAAAACAAAACGAGCTGAAATTTCCTGGAAACAGCCTGTTTCCATCACAAGGGAGGGCTTAAGAAAAGTGAACAGCACCAAATAACTTATTAAATGGTAGGAACTGTGCGTTGTCTTTCCATTTGAACAGCTAGCGGGACAGCAAGGAGTGAGGGAAGGCACAGCGGTGCCTGGGATAGGATGTCTCTGGACACGGCTTGTGGGGAGGATGCTCCAGGAATGGGGACATCTGATTTTTGTGTCCTCCCCAGATGGGAGAAGGAACTCAAAGGCATTTTTCTTCACCATCCTCCCAGCAGAGGGAACTGTCGGTCCTTGCTGGAGACGGGTCACTTCCAGGCTGGGAAGATTTGCAGATCTCCAGGTCACATGGAGAGGAGTTGCTGCAGGCTGCCCTGGGGGCACAGACCACCGGCTGTGTGACAAGGGAGAAGGAGGTGTTTGCAAACTCATGGCCCCGTTTGGTCCTTTGAATTAGAGTCCATGCAGCAGAGGCCAAGACCTGCCTGGCTGCAGCTGGGGCGATGGCAGCTCCTGCTGCCTCTCTTATTCACCTCCTGCAACAAGACTCCTCTCCTCTCCTCTCTACACACATGAATGGATGCTCTGTCTCTCCACTGGCACAAACACTGCCTGGATTTGCCATCTGATGCCCAAAGCCCATGTTAGCTTTGCTCCCTTCCCATCATCCAAGGAGCATCATAGCTTGCTAGACTGCCACACCCATAGAATTACCTCTTTTTTCCTTAGGAAGCATCAGAAAAATACTAAAAACAACATCAAAACCAGACAAAACAAAAAATCTACAGGTGAAAAGCTCTAAGGCACAGAAGTAAAGAACAGTATATTTGCTATTGCCCAAGTACATTATTTCTGCCCCTTCCCACATATGCATTACAGTGCTGTCTTTAATGACACTGACTTACTATTTTTTATAGGTCCTCATACCTCATTTAATGCAGGAGGTGCAAGCACACAAAGGACAAGTTCAAGTTACCCAGATAACCATGAATTTTTATTTTCCTAGTTTTTGCCTGCTTGACCCCACAGCCCGAAAAAGGCACCTTTGGAGCAGCTGTCCCGCGATGCCGCTGCGGCTGTGCGCACGTGGTGGCTGTGCTTGTGCCACCGGCGATGCACGGGGCTCTGCGGGGAGGCGAGTGACTCCCGGAGAGCGGGTTACCCCTCTCTGCGCAGGCACGCGAAAACACTCAGCGTGCTTCAAGCACAAGCAAGTGGCTAATGAGAGGAGGAAGCCGGCGTTTTATTGTGCAGTATAATAGAATAGATGAACGAAATACAATAAGAGGCAGACAGCCATAGCCCCCAGCACAAACCTGGCTTTGGAGCGCTCGGGGTCTGTTAGATGGAACTGGCTGGCCAGGGGAAGGTGAAGGATTTCGGCTCCATTTACTGACACGAAGCAGGGCTGCTGCTAGCAAAGGGTCACCCAGCTACAGCCTTCTGGCAGGCTCTCCTGCAAGCTGGCTCTCTCTGAGATATCCCTGATGCCCAGGAGAGATGGATGCTCCTGAAGCTGCCACGCTGCTCTTGCTGAGTCNTTTTTTTTGGTGCAGTAGATGTATGAGCTTTGTTAACCAGCAAGTGCCCCTAGGCAGGGAACTAGGAGCTAACATACATGCCCAGGGCCGAGAAACTGGATTGTCCTCTGTCCTCTGCTTTGGTGTCTTGTAATGCATGTCACACCTCAGAGAGGGAGAGTCAAAGTTCCCCAATTAGGGTTGATTCGTTAGCATTCATTAAGCATATATCTTTCCTGAGCTGCAGGACCTCTGGGCTCTGACAGACCGTGGCATTCAGCATTTCCATCAGCAACACCCTTTCGTTCTTTCTCTTCCCAGCCTTTTGTGAGCATTTCTCCTCTTCTGACCATCCCTCCTCTGACCATGGGCCCTATTGGTGATGGAGCTTACATTTCCATCGAAGATGCAGGGGTGCAAGGCAAGTCCCCATGTGCACACAAGCTGCCAGAGCAGAAGTGACCTGTCCTGGGGAATCCGGGTTTGTTTTACTGCAGGGACTTGCCACGGCTCCACAAGCAGCATGGATAGATGCGCTCAGGTGCGCTTCCCATCCCAAGGTATTCCCATGCTGCTTCCCCCACCAGCCACCCCTTCTGCTGCAGAAGAGCCCCAGCCTCATTAGCTGCCTCCCACCTGAAAACCAGCCCTCTGCTCATCTTTGCCAGTGTCCTCCAAACCTTTTCCACCTTCGCCTCGCCAAAAGAAGAGGAAGAGACCGCACCCCGTGCCCTGGGTAGAGGGGTACACGGCTCTGTCCATCACCATAATGGCATCGGCAGATTTGTTCTCTGATCCTTCCTAACAATCCCTGCCTCTTGCTTTGCTGTTTTCACCACCGCAGTTCACCAAGCTGACGTTTCACAGAGGTGTCTGCAGCTCCAAGTGTTTGCTCCTGTGCAGCAAGAGCTTTGATCAGAGCAAAGGAAGGGCTTTCAAAACCTAGGGAAACCTTTTTAATGTTCTTCCAGCAGGCTGGTGGGGCAGCAAGAGGGACTCTTGACTAATACCTGCTGTATAAAATACGGAAGTATTTTTTTTACATTTATACTGCCCTCTCTTTCTGCCAGGTTTCATGCGGGGAGTGGTGCTCTCTACGAGCTCATCACCTTCCCAGGTTGGTAGCACAAGCCTTCCTGGCAGAACAGAGGTTGAAATCAGCTGACATTACCCTTGCGTTTTTCCCTCTTGGGGAAATGCCCTCCTTGTGGTAGCACCTCACCGTGTGGTGTCCTGAGCCTGGCTCTGCACCTTTGCTGCCCTGCTGTACGCTGTGATGCTCTGTAAGCCAACTCTGCACATGACACTTGAAGGGTGAAAGGCAACGGGGTGGCTTGGAATTACGATGCCCCCCACAAAAAACTCAGCCTGGATGGATGTGCATGGGAGGGTTGAGGTATGGCCATGGGCAGTGCCATATGATGGGGTCAGCTCAGCTTGCTGAAGGGTTGCAGGGAGCTGGCTGCCCAAAATGCCTGTAGAGAAAAGGAGCAGGAGGCCTCAGCAATGAGAACGGGGGCACTTTGGATGTACCCAGTGAGTCGATGGCAACCAACAGGTTAATAAGGCAGAGACAAAGTCCTGCCTAAATATAACCGCCCGTGCAGAGTGGTCGGGCGATGTCCCCAGCAGGTCGTTCCGGTCTTGGCCTGACCCAGTTGCAGGGACACAAATAGCCATCTGTGAGTTTTGGTGTGGAAAATATTACTAATTAAAATTAAAAAAAAAAAAGGAAAGCAAAACATCTGTAGTCGGCAGCATCTGTCATTCCTGCTTCTTCAGGGCATCGTGCTTGGAAACTTTAAAACCAGAGGATATTTTTAGTTTGAAAAAAAAAAATTAAAAGCATAATTTTAAAATTAAAAAAAACTTTTTTTTTTTTTTTTTTCTCCCTCATGGCTCTTCTGCAGCCCAAGGAAAAGCTCTCCGAGTGCCTGTCCAAGGAGCCAAGAGTGGGGAGGGAGCGGGGTGGCTGTCCCATCCCTCCACATCCAGGCTGGGCTCCTTCCACCAAGAAGGAGGGATGGCAGAGGGGGGACAAGGCCTGGCCCCCGGGCTGCCGCTGCTCCTCGATGCTGCTGGTGTCACATGCGTTAGCAGCAACGTTTTGTTCATTAGCACGGGGCTGGGTGAAGGGAGGGGGAAGCAAACTGGACAACTTTAAGAAGTCTTCCCTGCTGGCGTGTTGTAAGCAAAGAAATAAAAAGATGCCCCTGATGAGCCAGTGGGAGACAATGTGAATTTAATTTGGTGGAAAGAGCAGGGAAAGCAGAGAAGAGAGCAGCCAAAGCTGGCTTGCAGGTGCTGTGGGGGGTCCCGGGTGGGTGCGGATCCTGTGGTCCCACCACCCTCCTGCCTCTCACTCCGCCTCGCCTTAGCATCCCCCCTGGAGTGTCCTTGCCCTCCACCTCCTGCCCTACAGCCCTCTCCGCATGCCAGCAGAGGCCCCACTGTGGCGGGCACCATGTTTTGGGGCTGGAGGTTCACCTGCCCCAGAGGCAGTCCCAGCCCCGTTCTGCATATCGATTCAATTCCTGCAGCATCTGGGTTGGGCTGGCTGGGAAATTGTAAGGCTTTTCTAAAGGGCAGAAGAATTGTTTTCATTTTTTCTCATGAATATTTTCAAGATTTTTTTTTTTTTTTTTTTTTTTTTTTTTTTTTTTTTTTTTTATTTATTTATTTTTAGTGGATGGTAAAATTCCCCTGGGGCTTGTGTGGTTGCTTTTTTTAATCTTGAGAATTTTGCAGTTTTTAATTGGGAACCTGAAAGATTGTGAATAAAGCAGAAATCTTTGTCTGCAGAGCTGGGTCTGTAGTAAATGTAGAAAGTCTAAGGAGATGGGGCTGGAGGGAGGTCTGGGCAGGTCCGTAATGCTGCAAGTGCTGCAGGGTGCTGCTCTCTGCATTGTCTGGGCTCTCCCGTACCCTGTGGGCAGCTTCCAGGGGGTTATACACGGAGGTGACACTGGCCTTTCAGACCAGCCTCGTCATTTCTTTTCAGCTGAGTTTGCCCCCACAGCCTCAACACTGCAGTCACCAAGCTGACATGCAGCCTGTTTGGCGTTGGGGACACATTCCCATGGCTGCTGCTGAGACGAAGGGCATCATCTCCACCCAAGGCTGACCTAAGGCTAGGGAGATGCAGGTGGGAAATGCCAGGGTTTATTCAATGACACTACAGAGACTTCCCTTTGCCCGTGGGCTTTTCTTTGTTATGGAGTTTCAAAAGAAATCATTTCTAGGAGCAGCCTGCGAGGCACGACTGGTTGTCACTCACATTTAAGTGTCTACATGTGCGTTGGAGTCCAAGCACCACTACGGAGACCCAGGAGAGATGTTCCCTTCCCTGGAACAGATGCCTTCATCTGCTGAAGCATGGTGGAGGGGGACCTGGCCAGGTGTCTCTTGCCCTGTGGTCAGGAATTCAGACCTTCCCAGTGGCAATGTGCCTTCTCCCTGCGTCCTGCCCATCACCTGAGCTGCAGCCCTCTTTGTAATGCACAGGCAGAGGGGGGCTCTGGGAGAGCGATGGGCTGTCTTGGGAGTTGGTGTCCCAACAGTTATTCCCCTGGAACGACAAACAGGGAAAGAGACCCCGGACGGCAAGTTAGTGAGCGACATGTGGAACCTGCGCCAGCACGAGGATCCCCACGTCCCCGTCTGGCTGTTGTGCCACCAGCCACTGGGACTCTGGGATGCTGCGCTGCCTCTGCCCTGCTACAGGATGCTCTTTGCCTCTCTAAATCAGCAGGGAAATGAAGATGATAACTCAAGGCACGGGTGATGGCGAAGTGGGGGGAGAGCACTTGGCAATCTGTGACACCAAAACTCCTTGAGCCTCCCAGACAGATGGCACTTTTCATACTGCTAACGCTTGAAGCCTGGCTTGCTTTTCTGAGCAACCCACAGAAGGGAAGCCACCAACCTTCTCATACGCAAAGTCTCCCTGGGATCAACCCAGAGCTCACGGATGCAGGCACCGTGCCTCCTGTTGGGCAGTCATCGCTGGTTTGTTATTGTAGGGTCTCTTGGGAGCACGTTGAGCAAGGTGATGTGCACAAGGACACATGGCAAGTGCCGGAGGGGAAGGGCATGAGACGCTTAGTGCCTGTTTCTCAACAGCTCACATGGAGGGGAGCTGCCGTTCTGGGGATTTGGGGGTTTTGATTGTTTTCTGAAGGTTTTCAAGCTCTGCCTGGCCAGGGGGAGCCAGGATGTGCCCTGCGTGCATGGGCACGAGGAGAGCCCCTGCAGACACACGCACGCGAAAGCAGGAAGCCGTTTCGGGGACACGAGCGCAGCCCCGCGTCGCCTCAGCTGCAGCCCATTAGCTGACCATGCTCTCCGCTCCTAAATCATTTCCTGAAGGGCTTTTTCAAACCGAAAAGAAAAAATTCCCCCTCAAGACAGGGAAGGGGGGTGGGGAGGGAATGGTGAAAAGTTCAAACCAAGCCTGGTGTCCTGGTGTCCCAGAGCTGCTGTGTCTACCAGGAGCCTTGCCCGGGAGCGCACAAGGCAGCACGGTGCCGGCAAGCCCTCCCCTCCGCGGGGGTGGGAGCCCAGGGACCCCGGCTGAAGCTTTTGCCTTTTTTCCTGCTTGTGACTTTTTAGCAGTCCTTAGGGGACATTCCAAGTATGTGGCCAGGCATGGAGATAGTTTAAAACACATTAAGTTCACGGACAAGGTGTCATTAGGGCTTCTTTGGAGGGGGGGAGAGGGAGGAATTATTTGAAGTTCATTTGCCCAGAGGGAGTGCTCTCTGAAGAGGAATGGTTTCGGGGCACGGCAGGGTGGTTTCAGGGTTTTCGGTCTTCCTGCAACTTCGAGGAGCTCTTTCTTTTGAAGACGATGGCTGTTACAGTGCGGGACGGGACAGGGAACAGAATGCAGTGAGAGCATTTTGCCTGCTCTGCCTTTAGAGTTGTTCTCAGCAAACTGTCCAGGAGAGCGGGTCGCAGTCCCAGCGTCCTGTTTCGTGGGAAATATCGACCTCTTTGTTGTTGTTGTTCCAAATAGGAATGAAAAATGTAAATTTCTGGTCAAGCAAACATTCCTCAGGGCTGTTCTGGAAAATTGAAGTGACACTTTCTCAGCATTTTTGTTATATTAAAATTCAGCATGCAAATTGGGTCTGTGATATATATTACATAACATATTGTGAGCGAATTGCAATAGAATATAAAGTATAAATCTAAACTTTGAACTGAGTGCTTTCCTCTAAGTATGTCACCAAAACGATACCTTTCTGGCAAAAGGTTTGGATTCTACTGAAACAGCTTCTTTTCCTTTTGTTTTGGAAAACTCCCCTGTTGCAAATAAATCCGAGCCGTCCGCAGGCACCATCCCACGCCAAGCCTGCCCTTCCTCGGGGCCAAATTTCCATCAGGGCCATCTCGGCTGGGAGGAGAGAGCTCAGATTCCCAGTGGCAGAGGCAGGGGTTGGGCTTTACCTGGTCTGCTGGGCTCTGGGCTCATCTCGATACCTGTCACTGTCTTTCTGGAGGAGGCAGCAGAAAATTGGCCTGAGCTAGGAGAACTTCTCGTTCTTTTTCCTGTAATGAGTCTGAAACAAGTTCTGTAATAGAACTGCTTTTTGTTGTTGTTGTTGTTGTTTGGTGCTGTTCTCTATTTGAGGAATGATGCAAGGCAGCTTTTTCTAAGCCCTCCCAAGGAGAAATGCTGCTGCGGTGCACACGGACCAAAGCGTGCCCTGGCTGCTGAGGAGGATGAGGAAGGTTGGTGAGTCTGGACTGGCAGTCGCTGGTGTGGCAGCGAGGGCTGGTGGCCTTGTTGGGAACCGATCCAGTTCATTGCATGGCCTGGTGGCCCCTCGGCAAGCTGGGGCCCGGCCGGTCAGCTCTTGCTCTGCCTCAGGAGTTTGGGGCACGAGGCACCAGCTCAGCATGATTTGCCCAGGGCTTTTGGTTCTCAGAGCCCTTCTGGATTCTGTCATTAAGAAAAAAAAAAAAAAAAAAAAGTGAAAACTGCCCTGCCTGCTTCAAGATGGGAGCTGGGCTTTTCTGGGCTGTTAGCCACGAGATTGATGAATCTGCCTGCAAAGACTTCATTAGCACGACATAACCCAGCTGCAGCTCGGTGTGCCCTGCCCAAGCTGCAGCGGGGTCCTGCGTAGGGACCAGGACATGGCCCGGAGAGGATCTGCAGTGGCACCGAGTGTCACTGTATAGTCTGGGGCACATCTCGTGCCCACATCTGCTTCATTTCCCTGCACTGGAGAGATGGGAGATGAAGGTGTGTGTCTGCACACAGCTGCTGATGACAGAGCATCCCTGGAAAGTGATTTCTCCCCACCCTCACTCAGGAATGGCTCTGGATTGAGGGGATCCATGGAGACTCATGGATCTACTCCCATGGGTTTTGGAGTGAGGAGGAAAACCCAGGGCTGACAGCTTCCTAAGGGACTTTACATTCACATTGCTCATGAGATTGGCCATTACTGCCATGAATCTGCCCCAGGCTCAGGAGGTACATAAACCTGAGCATCCCAGGTGGGTGCTCTGCTTCTCCTTGCATCCCACCAGGGCTTGGAGGACAGCAGTCCACAGGGAAGGGACACGGTGCAGGCCACAGCGCAGATCTGAACCCAGAGCAAAGCGGCTGTGATCAAAGCCTCACCTAGGAAGCCATTTGCTGTGAAATGATGCTTTGATGAGGCATCACTGGGACAGCAGCAGGCAGCCCCCCCCCCAGCAGCATCCCTGCCTCTCCCTCAGGTCCCTGTCCCCTCCCGATGTGCCAGGGTGGACCCAGCAAGCAGGAAGGTGCAGACCTCAAGCTGTGCCCTGCAAGGCTGTACGAAATCCCCGCTGCCCTGCTGTGGCTGTAGCCAGCCTCACCGGGACCAAGGAGAAGGGGAGAAAGGGAACACTGTTAATTAGCTGCATCCTAAACCAGGATGGTTAAAATTGGTTCCTCTGTCTCTGCACAGAGCAGACCATGGATATCATCTGCTCTGAAGGGCTTAGAAAGAAGCCACAGGGTGAGACACAGTGGCTGGAGGCTGAGGAGCAAGAGGCAGCCAGGGGATAACCGTGAATAATGTGACAAGCAAAGTTACCTGCACACACAGGGAGAAGGTGGCGGTGGCTTCATTGCTGTGACAATTTAAGCGCATAGGCAAAGCCAGAACTTCAGGGAAATATGACATCTTCTGTCAGACTAACTAGCATAGTTGGAAAAAAAAAGCACAGTTTTGGGGTACACCAGGTCTTTTTCAGGTCTCAGATACAAGGAGCAAACTTCAAAGGGAAATGCAAATTGGGAAGAGCAGTTGGGAGTTTAATTGGACTTGTTAATCAGCTAGACCTTTGGAGAGAAGAAGTAGCTGATACCTCCAGTGATGGGGAGAGAGCCTGGCCCCTGCCCCACCGACTTAATGAAGCAGAATACTAATGAACACCAGATCACAAAGGAGGAGACTTTTGCAATAGTAGCTTGAGTTTTGTAAGCAGCCATGATTTAAAAAAAAATAAATTAAATTGGGCAAATTGCCCATTCACCTGCCCTGTGCGGGGAGCAGGGGCCCTTGGGGACAGGGTCTGCCTGGTCTCGCCGGTGCAGCTCTTGTACCCGCAGGGTCCTGGGGACACGGCTCGGGGACAGGGCTGCACCCCGAGGAGCCACAGAGCCGAGCTGGCCTGGGATGAACACCCTGACTGGTGGCAGGGTGGCCTCGCTGGGCTTTGCGGGCACATCCGAGGTGGCCGGAGAAGTGGGCTTCATTTCTACTGAAATCTCTGCACTTTCTCCGGTGAAGGCATCACCAGAGACCTCACTAAACCATCGCTCTGGGTGCCTGGCACTGCTGAATGGATGTAGGCACGTCTGCCCCCGCAGCAGGAGAATGGGAACTGGGGGCTGTAAGTCCCGGCAACACCTGCTCCCGAGGGGGCATTATGTTCAAAAGCTCCAATCCCAAAAAGCTCAACAGTCTCATTTTCACATTTTTGGTCACTACAGAAGAAAACTTTCAGCTTTCCCTGCCTGAAGCACTTTGCTGCAGCTTCCTGAACTTAACCCAAGTGACTGGAGCTGGTTTAGCATCTCTGTGGGGCTGGACATTGCCTTGGGGAAGCTGCCCCTCAGGAGCCCTTCTCCTGGCTGTGGGGCTGCATCTCCCACTGCCTCCCTGGGTCACTGGGATGCTCATCGGGAGCAGCCTGTGCTCCATCATGGAAAATGAGGCTCTGGGGGAGAAACTGCCATGGGAGAGGCTAATTCACCAGCCCTGGGAAATGCAATGCCTTGTGGGAACACTCTGGGGCAGATTTGCAATTCCGCATCCCTTTCGCACAGCAAGAAAAGTGACAAGGCAACGTCTTGCTAAAGTGGAGATGCAAATCCCCAGCATTTCTGCAGGAAGCGGAGGGCAGAGCTTTGTGTCGGGGCAGTGGTAGCAGCAGTGGTGTGTGACTGGCAGGAACCGATTTGAATAATTGGGTGTCACGTCTCTATTTTTCTTTCAGTTAAGCTACATGTGCAATTAATTAAAATAATAACCTAAACAGTCTCCTGCTGGGACTGCGTTTGCTGCTCCGCTTCAGTCTGCCATCAGTGCTGCTGAAAGTTTTATCGAGAGCCACTTCTTGCTGAGAGGAGCTTGAGCAAAGTAAGGCTCTCCCAGCAGACGGACCTTTAATGCTTGTGGTGTCTGCGCTCTTCCCACCCATGCTGCCTGGGTGGTGGATAAACAAGACATAGGGCTTTAATGCAACACTTCCCACATCCTCAGCTCACCCTGTGCTTTGCCCAGCATGAAAAACTGCCTTGTGCATGTTGTGGGATCTGTCTCACTTCCTTCCGTGGTACCTTCCTCACCTCTGCTCTGCACCCCAAGGCTGGCAGATGCTCTCAGCAGCCTTTGCAAGAGGAGAAAGCTCTGGTCCGTGAGGAAACTATCCAACAATCTTCAATCACAATTGTCGCTAAGCAAATGTCAAGATTTTGGTGTGCACTGTGCTGACCATATCTCTTGAAAGACCATGCTGCAGCGTGGGTTGAAGCTTATGTCCAAAGCCTTTTCTTGTTGCTGTGTTCATTGCTGGTACAAGAAATATTGTTCCCTGCAGCTGAATGTATCCCATTGCTGTGAGCATCATTGCAACCAGCCCCTCAACCCACAGCCTCTGCCTGGTTCTCGTAGAGTCGTCACAGGGTTTGGGGACAAGCTGGCAGGTGGAGCTGCCTGTCCTGCGATGGTCCCTTCCACCTGGGTCTGCTTGGAGAAGGCTGAAGCAGCCTGGACTAGATGGGCAACAGAAGACAGCGTTAAAGATTAAAGTGCCTGGCTGGCAGGAGGGAGATGATAAACTTATCCAGACAAAATTGAATTGGGATTTAGCTGAATGGGAAAGCAATCAAAATTCAAAGATCTTCTGCTTAAACCAACTGACCGAAGCAGAGCTTCCAACCTTTTAAGCAGCATCCATAAACTTAAAGGCCAGGGTGGACCATTTGATCGTCTGGGCTAAATTATTGCTTGGTGCAAACCTGCTCCCTCCTGACAGCCTGAGGACACCTGCATCACAGGACTTTTGTACCTCTTTTAGGAAAACAACCCTCCCATGCTCTTCTGTGGTCCATAACTGGATGTTAAGTTGATTTATCAAGGCTTTGAATAAGAGGATGCCTCATGCTTGGCCCCGAGATGGTGAGGACCCAGTTCTGGGTGGGACTTCCCTTGCACCCTCATCCTGGCCCCAAAAATCTCTGGCATCCCTCAGGTTGTGGGTCACTTCTCTGCATCCTGGCCTCTCCTCTTGCCTCTGCCTGTCTTACTGCACATCTGCAGTGGAACTCTGACCCTACCAGCTTGCTGGGGGTGTCTGGCCCCTTTCTGCCCCCGCAGGTGTCCCAGGGTCATCTCATGCTAGTAGCCAAGCCCTGCCCTGAGTGCATCCCTGCTGCAGCAGCCAGTGCGGTGATTTGCTTCCAGCTGAGAGCCCCCATGTTCCTGAACCCAAGTACACACTCCCAGAAGTGAAACTGGTGCTTGCAGCCTCTGATCCCTTGGTGGATGGAGGAAAGGCACTTGGAGGTGCTGCTCAGCTCTCCTCCTCCTCCATAACTCTGCTGCTCTCCAAGGAGCGCCTGCAGAGCCCAGGGTCAAGTGCCTGGCACTTTGTGGACACAGAGCAAGGACAAAGCTTTGCTCCCCCCCATCACTGCAAGAACGGGCAAAGGATGGGGGAAGGAAGTAGGGACTGCACTGGGAGCTTTGCTGGGACCTTTATGTTTGCCCCATGCTGCAATGACCAGCATCACCCTTTCTGTCCAGGCATCAGATCTAGCAAGGGTCCCCATCGTCCGATACTTCAGAGGAAGTTTGTCTTTTGGGGGGATGCTGCGAGAAGAGCGGGACACCTCTCAGATCAATGCAGGGAAAGGGCTGAGAAAACTGATTATTTTTTTATTATTATTATTATTTTTCTTTCCCGTGCAAGCCCAGCCCCTTGGTGCTCAGCCCAGCCCCTGGCAGGCTGGGGCAGGCAGCCCATGCTGATCGCTTCCCTCCCGAAATGTGTCCCCGAAATGCGTGAGCATCGGCCGCGGTCCCCGAGCAGCCCCTGCCGGGAGATGGCACTGCGAGCAAGGAGAAGCAGCCCGCCGCGCAGCCGGGCAGCAGGCGCTGGCCGAAGCAAAAGGAACCCTTTTCCTTTGTGTTTTGCCCTCTTTCCCCTGAGACCCTGCTGGAAAAATGCTCCTCTCGTCACCTGTGAAGGCTGCAGCCTCGCTGCTTAGTTATTCTTCTCGCACGCCGAGCAAACCTCGCTGCTAAGGAGGCAGCGGGCGGGCGAGTCCCCAGCAGCATCCAAGCAATGAGGGATGGAAGGGAAAAAGTCCGGCCCTGTCCTTAGGGACAAACCCCGCTCTCCATGCTGGGGGGTCACACACAGACCCTGCCTTGTGCCCCGTATCAATATTTCAACTGCAGCCTCATCCAGCTCCAAAATCACCCAAAACTTCCCTGGGAGCTTTCTTTTTTCCTTTTTTTTTTTCCTGTTCAAACAAAGAAGCTGAGCAAATATAACGAAGTTCTCCCTCTAGGTGGGAAGTTTTGCTAAAGCGGTTATCAGGGAATCAAAATTTACAGCACCTGAAGTTTTGCTAACTTGCTGTTTCGCATCGAGGTGTCAGGGGATGTGCAGATTTTCCTGTTTCTCGTGAGAGCTCGAATCTCCACCTGGATGAAACTGAGAAATTTCGGCAACCTTTTTGTGATGCTGGCCCAATTTCTCAAGGAAATTTCACGGGCTTTTCCGCGCCCTGCCAGATTTTTCAACACCTTTCGGGAAGTCACAGCTGAACACTTTTGGTCGGCATAGTTTTGCTGTTCAGGGAGAATATTTGCACCATTAGGTCTCCTCGGCAGATAGCTGTTGAAGGCTCCCAGGACCGGTGTTTCCACAGTCTCTGCAGCAGTATGTTGTCCCAGGCAGCAAGGAGATCCCAAAACAGGCACTAGCAAGCACACCCAGTGAGAAGACACCCATTAATTCTCTTGTGAAAACAGATGTGCTTGGGCTCTGATAAAAGACTCCAAGCTGAGACTGTTGGAGACTTTTTTTGGGGGGGAAGTTCAATTGAAAGTTCTCAAAACTTTAATTTTGAGCACAGGAACATGTTGGTGCCCTTCCTGCTCAGAGGAGATGATAAAAAGCTATGCAATCAATCATAATGTCCCGTTCTGGCTTTTTTTTTTTCTTTCTTTCAAAGAAAGGGTCTGTTTGTTGGTTTGAAGCAGGAGCCAAATAAATCTGTAGGGGAAAAAAAAAAAAAAAGATTTTTGCCAGGTTGTGGAAGAGAAAAGCAAACATTTGTCCGATTTTGGTGCTGGCAGTGGTGAGGCTGAAGGAAGGGATGGCTAATGAAGGAGAGGAGATGGAGGAAGAGGAAGGTGCTGGAAGAGACAGGAGAATAAGGAGGAGGGGATATTTCTCCTTTGTAAGCCCTATATGGTGCATTGCTGTGTCCATACTGCCTTCATTAAGGACCACGGGAGTCACCCATCCTCATGGTATAGACATGCCTCGTATAGGGGCACCAAGGAGCTATGGGGTGAGGATGGGGCTTAGCCCAAGAGGGTCTCGCTCATTTGGGTGAGCTTCTGAGCCCTGAGGGTAAACCCTAAGGAGGAGAAACCAAACAAATCACTACAAGAAATGCACCACTGAAAAGTTAATACTCATTGAGAGCCAAATAGCAGGGTGGTGGTGGCATCTCCTTCCAGGCATCGTATTCGGGATGGCGGTTTCACACCGTGGCTCTTCCCTCTAAATGCAGCGAACGGGAGCTCGCGGGGGCTGCTGGGGAGATGGGGAGCTCTCCCTCCTCTCTCTGCCTGCTCCCCCCACCCGGTTCTGATGTTTCCCAGGTGTTTCTGACTCGCAGAGTTTGAAACTGAGTCACCTTTGATTTTTCCTGATATTGCCCAGAATGTTTTTAACTGCAGTATTCTATTTTCCCCAAATGTGGTTTTCTGGGGGAATTGTGCTCTTCAGCTAAAGGAAAAAAAGAGAAAAAAGAGAAATAAAATGAATCTCCCACCTCCCAAAAAACCTTTTGAAAACCATAGGGGCAGGGGGGTTGCAAGAATTCCTCACCAAAAGACATTCAAAAAGCAGCTCTTTCACTTTTTCCTTTTAACCCGACCTTTTCATGCTAAAAACTTCAAGCCGCTCTAATCCCCGGCTTCTGCTCTCTATTCGAGGACGATGACTTGTGTTGGAAGCCAGTCCCGCCAGCGGAGGAAGGAGCCACACTGCGGCAGATGCTGGCCTGCCTCGAGGTGTTAATCTGCGGGGAGGTGGCGGGAGACGAGCCAGATGTGCTGGCGTGGTCCGTGGCTTGGGACAGGCTCTCACGGCAGGTGGCTGGTAGGGTTTTGTGGCAGAGGCACCCAATCCAGGCAAGGGCTACAACCATTAGGACATCTTTGCTTTCCGCATGGCAATTAGGGCACCTGGGCCATGTGTAAGAGACAGCAGAAATTGCTGGTTTGGGCGTAATCCTGTTGCAGGGGGCTGGGGACAGGATGCCTGGGTCCTTTCCTGAAGATGCGCACTGGATGTGTTTGCTTCTTGTCAGCCACATCCCTCTGGACACCCCCACGGCCCCGGCCCCAACAGCGGGACAGCATCTACCATCCCTCTAAGATGTGCTGAGATCCGGGGGGGGAGAAAAAAAAACCACCATGCAAACACGCAGGATTATGGTGCTGATTTCCCAGTTCAAGGAGCACTGCAACACCCCTCCTGCAATGCAGGATATTCACGAAACAGAGATGCCAAAAATGTTGGCTCTAACTTCTTGTCTGAGATTACATGGGGCTGCACTTTGGGCATGAAGGGAAAAAAGTGCGGGGGGAAGCTTTTTCCAGACCCCTATCCTGTTGTTCCTCGCTCAGAAAGACATATGTGAAAATGTATTTTAAATATGGCTTTCATTCCACGCTGAGCCTCTTCCGAGCGAGGAGCTGGCAGCAGTGGGCCATGTGCTGAGGGTGATGGGACGGACGTTATTTATAACAGGTGTCAGGCGGTACTTTGTCATCGAAATCTTACCCGGCAGTAGCAGCGAGGGGTCTTGCCGTATGCCAATCGTCATTTTGCAGGAGCGTGCGCTGAACCTGACATCCTTGCCACGCTTGGAACTTTCTCCCACATATCTAAGCTGAATGGTGGGGTCTCATCCCTCCTGCAGCAGGACACCCAGGGCATCCCAAATCCCCTTCAGGCCACTGGCTGCCCATGAGCAGGGGTGCACCAAGGACAGGATTTTCTCCTTCGCAAACCTTTTGGGCACCCGTGTGGCCATGGCACACCCTGCCCGGCTCTGGGAGACCCCCAGGGCCACTCCTGGGTCTCACTTTGCTGCGGGCACGCATACGGATGCTCCCCGCCATCAGCCTTCCCAGGCACAGGGGTGACAGGCTGGGAAGCGACCGCCAAGCCTGCGCTTATTATCTCCGTCTTTGTCTTTCGCACGCACCTCCCTCTGTTCCCTTCTGTCTACACAGGAAGAAGTTTGGCAGATGTAATAAAGACAAGGTGAAGCTTTACATAAAATAATCTCTCCTGCCATGAGTCCTGAGGAATTTTAATCAGTCCAGGAGTACCGGCAGAATTCCTTTGCCTGCAATCTTTTCATGATCTGCTTTCCCCTCCTGTTCCTCGTGGGGAGCATTTGCTGGGAAGATGATTAAGTCGGGCTGGTAAAGAGCTCGCAGGTTCTGTAGCTCCCGTATTTTCCTGCTTCTTTGCAAGATCATTTGTACTTTTTTTTTTTAGGCCTGCAACACGCCAGGTTAGCTGCTTTCTTTGCCTACCCCGTACGTTTCCTCACCATTGTTGTGGGGTTTTCCCCCTCTGGAGAATCTCTTTTGTGCAAAGGCGAGAGACAAGGCTCCCAGCTCAGCCTGCTGTGTTGTTGTTCGCCTCAAGTCCAGCAGGAATTCAAGGAATGGTTCCCCACGTCTCCTATTCACCTTGCTCCCGCTGCTGGCAGGATGTCTCTGGGAAGCCGTGAGCAAGGAGCGCACACCCGGGGGCCACCGTGAACTCGGTGGAGCGGGGATTTTGGAGCGCTGAAACTCGTCTGTGTTGCCTGCCAGTAGCTCACTGTAGGAATCTGGGCATTTTCCTTTGAACAAATGATTCACCAGTAATCACTCAATCAGCTCTCCCAATGGTTGAATAATCTGTGAGTAATTTAGTCAGATGTTTGCCATGAATTATCAAATAAATGGTTTGGAAAGACACCGGCCCAGGTTTTCCCCTTATATATACTCAACTTTGGGGTACAACCAGGTGAATGCCATCCCCTGAGCTTCGGGTGTCCGAGGGATCCATGTTGCTTTAACCTGGCCAGGCCCGGCCCAGAAAGTTCAGGATCCGACCAAGACCCAGCTCCATCATGCCCTCGCTGTGCAGCTGGGACACAGCTGCCCTGCTGCACGGGGTACCACGCTGCTGGGCGCAGACGGGTGGCCTGCAATGGGGCAGAGCGGTGTTTTCGGTGATCGTCTCCTGGTCAAACATCGGTGTACGGGCTTGCGATGAGCCCCTGCTTTCTCCAAGCAGCTCCCACTCGGAGATGGATGGGAGAAGCAGCCCATGGTGATGGCCTGATGCTGGCTCGTAAGCTAAGGGAGAATCATTTCCCTGCATCCAGCTCTCCTCCTGGACCCGCTGGTGCTGCAGCAGCTTTCCATCCCCATCCCCACAAAGCCACCTGCTCTCCTGACATGTTTCCCAGTGGCATCCGAGAGCTGCTGCTGCCCACAGCTTTTCCTCCTTCTTTTTCAGCCCTGACAGTGGGGCTGAAGGGATGAAGAGAGGGGGAAAGGGTTGGGATTTTCTTTTCCCTTCTTCCATTTTGTGATCATTTCACATGGTCCAGAGCCTCTGGGCAGGAGGATCTTTCTCCAGCTCTGCTGCGACCTGTTGAATAGCCCTGAGGACATCCCCTCTCCTCTCTTAGCCTTCCCTCCTGCCTTTATGCATTCAGGACCTGGCGTTATCTACCACAAAATCCCCCAGAGCCCCTACATGCTGGTTATTCTTCATGGATAAAAACAGTAAAAATAAATGGACAATGTATTGTGGACCTTCGTCTGAGACAAAACATCATTAATTCCATCCAATTAATAGTGGCTTTTACTAGCATCAGTGAAAAACTGGATGAAACCTGGCTTCCACCCAGCCCCTGTCCTCTGCCTGTGTCACAGTGTGAGGCCAGGACTGCAGGGAGAGGTGGCATCTTTTACTCGATCAGGTTATACCTAGTTGGAATAAAACAGAGCAGCTTTTGTAGGTTTGCCCAAAGATTTGTTTCTCCTTTTCTTTTTTTTTTCCTTTAGCAGAAGATCAGGAAGAAAGTTTCATTGTTGTTGTTACTCCTGTTGTTTTGTGCAGCCGAGGAGAAGTCCTGGGATGCCAGGGAGGGTGGGAACACGCCAAGGGGAGTATTTCTCCCCAGCCCTCTCTGCAGAGTTTTCTCGCGTGCGTTGCTTCCTGAGTCACGGGGATTTGTGCCGGCAGCACTCGGCTATCTGGAAGCTGGAGCAGCCCTCGCTGCCGACCCGAGGGCTGATGTCCAGCCAGCAGCACCCCAGCCCTGCTGCAGCTGCCGTTAGGGGCTGTAGGGCTCCCCAGGGCTCCCGAAATATCTGCTCTCTGCAACCGGTGGGCACCGAGCCCCTGGCAGCGAGCGGGCTGCGTCTGCATGGGCATTTGTCTCTCTCAGGAGTGGGGAAACTGAGGCATCTATCCATTCATCCACGCAGCAGCAGCCAGGCTGGGGATGTGGCTGGGAACGGCTGCTCCCCCCATTCCGCGGCCCTGTGGGACCCCAGCCAGTGCCACCAGGGTGCCAATGGGCCTGTCCCCAAGTCCCCCCCACGCGCTGGCATTTGCCCGCAGAGGTGGCAGGCGTGGGGGGAAGGTGCGAGGGCGCCTGCTGCTCGCCTCCTGCCCGCTGCCCTTCCTCGCCCCGGGGCTGTCCTTGCTCACCCTCCCCTTTGGCTCCTGCTCCTTTGGCCTCGCCGCCGCTTTAATTTTAGCAATTCCTTGGAAAGAGTCATTTTCCATAACTCAGCTCGCTGCGGAGCCCTCTGCCTGCCAGCTCTGCCTTCTCCCACGTGTTGCTGGCGTGCCCCAGCAGCACACGCCTGCACCTGCCCAGCCAGGCCTGCCTGTCCCAGCCTCTTGCACACCCAAAGCCTCACGCCTGGCTCCTGTCCCCCCCCCGGCGCGTTTAATCCTGGCACTCCCGAATCGCACCGTGCCACGGCTGCCGGAGCAGCCTCTGCCTTGTCCGGAGGCGTTGTGCATGGCACGTCTGTCCTCCTCGCCCTGCAGCCACCCCGCCTGTGAGACAGCTTTGCCTGCACTGGGAAAGCGGGGTGACCCCACAGCCGGGGGGTGCAATGCACGGGTGGGCTTGCTCGGCATGCACCAGCAGGTTGCACCTGAGTGGGAAAGGCGGGTGCACACGGGGTGCCCTGCTTGCACACCGGGAATGCAGGAGGGTGTGGGAGCACCGACCTGCATGCACCGGGTGTTCGGTTGTGCACCGCGGGTGCGCGTGGGTGTGCTGGGTCCGTAGCTGTGTGGCACTTCGGTTGTGCGCTCGGAGAGGGTGTGCGAGGGGGCGTGCATGGCCACATGCGGGCTGCGTGTGAGCGTGCGAGCGCAGTGCCTTCGTTCGGGTCTGCGTCTCTGGGAGGGCCCCGTGCACACGGGGGCACGTGTGCACCCGGAGGGCGCGTCGTGCAAGGCCAGCGCGTGTGTGGCTCCGTGCGCGTGGGGCACGTGTGTGCACGGCACGTGCGTGCAAGGGGCCGTGGGGGGGCCGGCGGGGCGCATCCAGCCCACGCGCACGCAGGGACTTCGCGAGGCACGCGCGTGGCTCCGCGTGCACGGCGCACGGG
>VXAA01004596.1:15049-27626 GCA_013399115.1 Anseranas semipalmata | reverse complement strand
CGTGCCCGCGCCCCGCCGTGGGCCGCGCCGCCGCCAGCGGGGCAGGGGCGAAAGCCACGAGGAAACAATTTGGGCAAGTTAGTTTCCCGCTCCGTGTGTCCGTGCGTCCGTGTGTCCGCGGGTCCGTGGGTCCGCGCCGGGCGGCTCCTCGCCCCCNTAATTGATAACCATAATGGTCAAGAGTATGACAGCAACATGATTTTTTATTTATTTTTTTTTGTGTGTGTGGTTTTATTTTTTTTCGGGGGGGGGAGAGTTGATTTTATGAGAAAATCGTCTGCTTGGCACGCCTGTGGATCTGCTCTCCCCGGGCTCTGCAGCTCACCCCAAGCGCGACGAGGGCTGCTTTCCAGAATTGCATAACACACACCGTTCCCTGTGCCGCACGAACTCCCTGACATCCCCAGATCTTGGTGACTTCCCCTCTGTAATCCTAAATCCGGATCGGGACCCTAACTGGCACGCAAGCTACTCCGGGCTGCCTTTGCCGGGGACAGGACCTGGTCTGCGTGTTTCGGCTTCTCCAGGCTCCTCCGGCCATTGTTTCTTAATCCACTAAACTTTTTTTTTTTTTGGTATAAAGGTTGGCACTTCTCCCTTTCCCTCTTAGAAAGCTGATAAACAGTTTTCCCCTTTCTTCCCCACCCCATGCTTATAGACACGTGTCCGTAGCACAGGTTGCAGAAAGAGAATTGCCTGCCAAGCAGTTTGTTTGCTTTTTCGGGTCTCTTTGTGTTTTTATTTGTGGGATAATCCAGGGGGTCCTTTCCTCAGGTTGCTTTTTGTTCCGGACCTTGCTGACTTCTGGTAGGATTTTGCAAATTTAGCTCTGGCAGCCGTTCCTGCTCCCCGCTCCCTGCCTTGCCGTGAGGAGTCGAGCTTTGCTATGATGGCCGGGGATGTGCAGGGATGCTCGTGTCCAGCCGGGCATCTCACTGGGACCAGGTGCTGGGAGCAGGGCTTGCTGGGGAGGGCGGACTGTCCGGAGATGGGCTGTGCTTTGGAAATGAGAGCCCCGTGCCTGCCAGACTTCTTTGCAACAGCCCTTTCGGATAACTTCATCCGAGCCTATTGTCAGAACAGGCCAAGCCATGAGCTGACGATCGCGCGTTGCCTTTGGTTTGATTTACCCTGAGCGGAGCCGCTCCTGCCGAGGCACTGAGCCCCCATGTGGAAGGTGCCCAGCACCTCCTGAACTGGGGGAGGAAGGAGCCCCCGGTACCTGCGGAGCCACAAAACCCGTGATACATGTACGAGTACAAATAACAGCAGTCGACCCCAGCTTTCAGAGGTGGCTCTCCAAAACGGGTGGTGGGAGCTCGGTGGGTGCAAGCCGGGGCTCCCGGCCACCCTCAACGATCCGCTGTGGAGCCGGAGGAACGCATCCTGCTCCCTCCGGGGCTGGGCGCGCAGCCGGGGAGCTTGCCTCGGCTCTGTCATTTGTTATTGCTGCCGCTGCCATTGCGCCTGACAGACGGAGTTGCTGAGTAATGTGCTGTTCGTGGGTAAATAGCCGAGCGCTCGCCGCCGAGATCGCTCCTCGGCCGGCTGGAAGCCACCTCAGCACCTCGCCCCGCACGGACCCGGGCGAGAAACAGCAGCTCCTGCGCGGCCCTTCCCTCCGCTGTGCTCCTGCAAGCACGAAGCCGCCGTCCTCGCGGGGCCCTGCTGCTCTCCTGGGTGTGAGTCGGGGTGGGAAGGGGCTCTGTGCGTGTGTGCGTGCGTGTGTGTGCGTGCACACCTCGGGCGCAGAGGCAGCGTGGCTCCCAAGGATGCTGTCCTAGGCGGACCGAGTTTTGCAGACATTGTGTATTTTGATAGAAACTAAACTGTGGACAACTAGAAAAGGAGTTTTGTTTTGGGTTGTAGGATTTATTTTTTTTTTTACTTGCCTACTCAGCCCTGAGTTCCCCTTAATTTCATCCCATTACCACTGAAGATGCTAAATTATTCCTATCGTTTTCATCCCATTTGCAGATTAGCATCCGACTCCCTCTGTCACTACTTGCTCAGCCCAGCTAGGCTGATCGCAGCTCTTTTAATCTCCCCTTGTAAATCAATCCTTTCTGCCTCCTGATCATTTTTGTCGCTCGTTTTTCTGAAATCCCTCCAATTTGTCCATTTTGTGTCGGTGACGTATGCCTGGCCCTAAACATGATGTATACCAGGCATGGCAGCGCGAGGGAAGGACACCTCCTCCCCTCCCACCCCGCTGGGGCTTGTGATGCTTTGTCAGCATTGAACTGAGTTACTTCCCCATTATTCTAAGCTATAGTCCCTGCTCGGTGTTGCAGAAGGAAGCAGCATACCCAGGTCAGTGCCCTGGGGAGAATTCCTCCAAATTTTGGTGGTGGGTTGCCGAGCTTGGTTTGTGTGCTGCTAGCACACGCTGGAAGAGGCTGGTGCTCCAAGTGCTGTTTGGGAGGGGGTCAGGAGACCGCTGTGCCTCTCCCCGCAAAAGCTGATGGCTGAACAAGGTAAGATGAGCGAAATAAAGGAAGGCAAGCTGCATGGGGGCTGCAGGACAGATGGGGAAACTGAGGCCCGTGCACATTCCCAATGCACGTTCCCCACACTCCTGTCCAGCGCATGCCTCTTGTTTAGGTGCTGCGTGTGTGGGGTCAGCTGGGTGCTTTGGTCCCGCTCACGCCCATCAGCATCGTGGCCAGTTTGGGCGTTTTCCCAGGAGCTGGCACACAGGGATGCTGCCCCTGGGCTGTTTTTGTGCATTGCTTCTCATGCAAACGCCCAGAGCTCAATGCCACAGGTGCTGGCCTTGCGCACGCACAAAACGGGGACTTCACGCAGAATTCTGTTGTGCATTCGTGCACTTTGAAGTTTCATCGTCCTGAACCTTGAGCTCCTAGCACTGCTCGTCCCCATGAGCTGGGAGGGCCGTGCCCTTCCAGGGACCATCTATTTTTAGGAGGAGTTGTGTTCTGGACAGTGGCCACTGCAGATGCTCTCTGCCTCCTCCTCCTGGCCCCTCTCCAGGGACACCGCTCGGGCTATCTGCTGGTGGGGAAGGTTTTGCGGAGCGAAAGGGAGGTGACACCATGCCAGGCACAGGGACACCCGCGGGGATGTCACTGTTCAGCAGGGCCAGCGAGTGTGGCTGCGCTGCCTTCACCTGAGTGGGAGGAAATGGCATTTAGCCCTGGCCTGGGGACCAGCAGGACACATTGCGTTTGGCCACTACTGGCTGTAATGTGGGCTAAGTCCCTGGTGCAGGCGAAGGCAGTCTGGGGTGGTGCACAGAGAGGTGTTGGCGGGTGGTCCCGGTCCTGGTCCTGGTCCTGGTCCCGGTCCTGGTCCCGGTCCAGTGCTGGTCCCTTCGCCAGGATGACACTAGGGGGCACGAGATCTGCTGGAATCCCTTTGTTGGGGATGGGAAGGGAGGATGCAAAAGCCGCTCTTGACCATACATCCCCCTGCACGATCCCTCTGCACATTTTGCAGGAATCCGAGCATTAAACCCCAGCGGGGGCCAGGGCCTGACCTGGGTAGCTTGTCCTCGGTCCCCATCCTGCCACCGCGGCAAGGGCAGGACGTGACTCTCCGGCTGCTGCTCCGCAGGATCCGTGCGCCGTGCTGCTCGCGGCCGTGGGAGCAACGGGAGCAGGGATGGGAGCGCTCAGCCAGAAACATCTCTGAAGCGAGAAGGAGGTGGACGCAGCCAGAGAGCCAGGGAGTCCCAGGGGAATTTGGGAAATCCAGGAAACACCTAGCGTGGTTTTAATTCCTCTCCAGAGGCTTTGTCCAGACCAGGGATTGAGTTAGGCTGGGGGTTAGCTTTCAAGCTGAAGCGTGTTATGGTTTCATTTTCTGCTGGATGTTAAGTTCACGTGTGATGTCTCCTCAGGGTCATGTTTTCCCAAAGCAGCAGCAACTTTCGAGAGTCGGATTTAATGAGTGGTTCTGATCGATCTGGAACATGGTGTGTGCGTGCGTATACATATTAGATATATGCATCCATGCGTATATCTGGGTAGGGTGCAAACAATGTGGTTTTTAAGGTGTGTTTATGCATTTCTCCATAAATTCAACAGTAATTGTGTCTTTTGTCCTTAAAGTCTATTATTCCAGCTGTGAATGCGTGTATGTATATTAAAGCACTGTATACTGTAGTATCTCTCTTGGTATAACAAACCTCGTGAAAAAGCAAATAAAGAGACATTGTTCTCATAGCAGGCTTGGAAGGATTCAATATTTATCTTCTATGAATTTTGATAGTTTTTGTTCAGCATGTTTGCAGGTTGTTTTTTTATTTGTTTGTTTGTTTTGTGTTATTTTTCATTTCGCTTATCTGCTACAAATTTTGCACTGGTGGGAAACCGAAAACATCCAGACACTTTCAGTTTATTCATTACTTAATGAAAACAGAAGTCAAGCTTCTGGACTAAAATGTTGATGCTTGATAACAGTCTGGCGCATTAATTTCTAAGCGGTCAGTTTTTAAATGCCTTCTGGCTGCCAGACACCGCGAGCCGGAGCTTCCCTCCCTAGCCCCCAGGCAGCATTTTTAGGAGGACACCGGCGCATCGCAAATACTCCCGTTCTCCCGGAGCAGGCTGCGCTGGCTGTTCCCGGCAGCACTGGGAGGACTGGAGATGGGTGCACGGAGGATGATGTGCTGCTGCTTGCTTTCTGCCCCGGGTGGAGGTGGGCGCGTGGCCGTGCCGGTGCCGCATCCCCGGCTGCGCTCGGCCTCCTGCAGCCAGCGTGGGGCTTTATTGGTTTGGGACTGCCCTGTGAAGTGGAAGGAGAGGGCCGGGAGGGAGCGCTTTGAAGTCGATTAGGGATGGTATCCGACAGCGGCGATGTGGTTTGAAGAGGAGGGGGTGATTTGTCTGAAGGTGTTACCTAATTAGAGGGTGTAGTCAGGGCTCTAATTAGCCGTGACACCCTAAAGATGTCATCGATGCCCCCTGTCCCGGGGGCAGCCCGAATGTCAGCACCGGAGGAAGCTGTTTGCCTTCAGGTGACTTGCATTGCCCTCTGGCTTCGAATGATGTCCGTGAAGTCGCAGAGCGAAAGGAAGCTGCAGCAGAGGGAAGAATTAATACAAGCACTCACGATGGGGGAAATCTCCCCTCCCTTTCCCCCTGGGGGTGGGTTTGTGCTGCTCCCTGCTTGGGGAGGGCGGATGAGGAAGGCTGGAGAGGTTTGCAATAAATGATGCTGTGATGGAGGGCTGGTTGCGTTTGCAACAGCTGGTGGAGGGATGGAGGGGACACGGGACCAACTGAAGCCTGACTTATCCAGGGGAAGGAGCTACTGGTATTCCTCTTTGGATGGGAAGAGAAGGGGTTCCCTGGGGCAAGGCAGGCTCAGCTCCTTGTTTTCTCAGTGCTGAGAACAGCCTCGCTCTGCAGAGGGACTGATGACCAGCTTCGCTTTTGTAGGTAGCATCACCGGCCCCCTAAAGCTAACACACAGCCAGGCACATCCCCATGCTGGTAATTACAGAGGGATGTGCCTGCTTTTAATTATGTGGGTGTTAAGCCAGTGAATGCATTTTGTTCACAAAGTTGCAGCCTGGAATTTTCCTACATCTCGTGGTCTCCGGTGGCTTTCCCAGTCTCTGGAGCATGGGTGAGGATAACGTGGAGACTGGATGTAGTAACCCGTAGTGGTCCTTGGGGCTGGTGCGATTGTCCGCTCATGAAATAAAGCGTCTGCTTGGAACACGGATACTGTCTCTACACCACGGTCATCCTGTCCATGAACTAAAAATAATGCTGGTGCTAATGAGGACACATCCGTTCCTGCAGTTAGATCGTGGCTCTCGGATGCAAAGGGCAGGCAGCCTGTCCCAGACTTCAGCAATGTGTAATTTACCCTCCTTTGTGCATCACTTCCTTGACCTCTCAACTGGCAGATAGCAAAATAAATATATTTAAAAAAGGAGAGAGAACAAAATGCTGCTCTGAGATTTGATCAAAAAAGCTCTGTCCAGTCCTCTGGGCTTCCCCCATAGCCAAGAGCTCTAGAAATAAGTGTTACGGCAAAGGTGCACCCGCAAATAACTATTAATTTGGGGACGGGAAGGTTTTGTTCTGGAAGCACCTGAAGGAAGCACGTTTGGATGGCGTGCTGCAGGCTGTGTGCCGGCTGGAGGCTGTTTTATTTGGGAACTCGGCTTGGGGTGGGACGAGCGGTCGCTGTTTGCCTCGGCGTTGCTGCACGGCGCGGTTTCCTCTCGCTGCACACCCGAACACGTGTTGCACAGACACGTTCCCCTGCTTGCTCCGCTGCGCCTGCCCACCTATTTGCAGCTGAGGGAGCTGAAGCTGCTCTTTCTTGCGATTCGTAAAAAGTCTCTGTGTCTGGATGGAGTTGTCTGTGCTTTTATTGACCTGGTTCCGGGAACGGCAGAGGCTTTTCTGTCTTCTGCGTGCGTGATTTCTGCAAGGGCTCTGGAGCAGGGGCTGGCCCTTGCTGCTGCTGTATCTCCAGTCCTTCTAACGTTATTAGCTTGACAGGCCCATTGGGATGTTGGTGCGTCTAGTTTTTAATCTCGTGCATGAAAGCGAGGACTGTGGCAGGGCACGGAGCACTGGCTAATGCTGAAGGCAATGCAGGAGGGAGCACGTTGGCTGGACAACATTTTTAGCCGTGCCACAGAAGTGCTATGGCACCCGGCAGAAGCCCCTTGTCCTTTCAGTGGGGTGTTTCTGTGTGTCCCGACTCTCAGGACATTTTGGGGGGCTCCCTCTTTTGCCTGGAGAACGTGCAGGCTGGGCTCTGTGAACCCGAGTGTTGTGACAGCCTGGGCGAGCACCTGGGGATTCCCAGTGACACCATCCATCCATTCAAAGCCCAGCAAGGTGCCATCAGCAAAAGACCATTTCCCACCTGTGCACCCCGCTTGCTGGGCTCCAGTTTGGTGCACATCGTGCTCTCCCAGCGATGCTGAGACATACCAAATTGGCAGGGCTTGTTTAGATAGGATAAGGGCTGGGAGGAGGCTTATAGGTGCTCTGTATCCCCACTCTGAAGTTTTTTCACTGTATAGACACATCTGATGCCCCTCATCCCTCTTTGCTTTGGATCAGTGACTTCAGGTCCCCCCTTGTATCCTCCTCTGAGAAATGGGGATGAAGGGTGGATCCCTGACATCAAGAGCATGCAGGATTTGTGCTTCCTAACTTTGGCACATCTTTACCTGCAGCCAGACCAGCANTTTTTTTTTTTTCCAAGCAGGGCTGTGTTATGCACAGGAGAGAGCCAGCTGTGCACTGATGGGCTTGCCATCTCCCCAGGGCTGGCAAAGAGAGGAGATGACAATGCCACTCGCCCAGGTCAGAGGCATCAATGGCAAAGGGGGGGTGATGGTTTTGACTTTTCCTCTCACCACAAGGAGTCAGGACGGTCTGACCTGTGTTTTGGTCTAGGGCTTGGGAAGTTTGGCTTATTGCACAATGAAACCCACATCCACATTTAGTTCTGGGGGGCTCCCTGTGGCTGCTTGCCATGATACATTACCACGGTCAGCCTTCAACCTTGCCACAGCCTTGGGGATGCAGGGAATTATCATTGCCTGCAAAGAGGGGGAACTGCAACCTGCAATGGCTTGGGGATTTCCTGGAGGTCCCAGAGCAGAGCTGGTGGCAGAAAACCAGATTTCTTGAGTTGCTGACAGCTCATGCCAGCTGCAGGACACATTAGTAGATACTCCTTGCCTAGACCAAAGCAGGGCATCCGTCCCTCTGTTCAGTGCTGTGTGCTTATCTGTCTGTCTCCAGCTCTTCTGGCAACCGAACCCCTCAAATGACATTTAAAGGCTTTACATTTATTCTCTCTTGCCCGTTCCAGATCAGATTTGCTGAGCTGTCAGGCTGAAGATGCTTCTCTTAAGTGCTGGCCCTGCAACAGCTCCCCCTGCTCCATCCCTGCCTTGGAGGAGACCAGCTGGGCTCCTCCTGCCTCCGCTGTCACTGGCAGAAGTGCGTGGGGGCTGGAGCAACAGCTCTGCTGGTGGATGCATGAAGAGAAACAGATTTCAGCTTCTTTTTTTCCCCCTGCTGTTTGGGCCACGCTGGGATCAGCTGGCAGTGGGTGTTGAAAAGCAGCAGGCAGAGCCAGGGCTTGCGCTGGGGTGAGGAAGGCAAGGGTAAGGACTCAGTGCAATCCCATTCTCCTCCTGGAGCCAGCTCGTGCATCTGACCTAGGTCTTGGTGGCAAGCATGCATGCAATGAGCTGGTGGGTTCTCAGCGCGGAGCCCCAGCAGGCTGGGTGCCTGCCTGCAGATAACCAGGACAAGTGACGCTAACAAGTGGCTCGGCTGCCAGCTTTCAGCAAGGAAGGTGAGTACTTGTCCGTGCGTGGTGAGTAAATTGTGCCTTTGTCCCCGGAGGCTGTCACTCTGATGCTTTGCCATGCCCTGCTGGCAGGGAGCAGCACCGGAGGATGCCTCTGCTGCCGCTGTCTGCCTTGGGGACAAGCACAGACACGTGTCTCCAGCTGGAAGCCAGGCTTGGGAGACGAGAAACCTCCCCAGAATGTACATTTGCAAGTGCCAGAGTGTTGCAGTGCCTCCCGCATGTCATAACCCCCTGTCACTTCGGGGGGAGCAGGCTGGGTGTCTGCACAGGGAGGGGACAGCGTTGTCCCTGCACTGGAGCAAAGAGCTGGGAGCAGCTACGGGTGCTGGAGCAGAAGTGGCCCCGCGATGCCCAGCAGCCAGCCCTGCCATTTATGCACTACAGTTTTAAATCCACCCCTTCCTCCCGCTTTACACCCTCCAGGCTCTGCACAGCACCGCCTCGGGTCTCCCTGCCCCACCAGAGCAGCATTTAGCAGGAAGCTGGCAGTTCAGAGGGTACCACATCACTCAGTACCGTGGTGCTGGTTTGACCCAGCTGATGTCCCTCTCGCAGCCATGCCCAGGGAAGATGCCCTGCAGCTGCTCCACAGTGGAGGCACAAACCGAGCTGCACCTCGGCTTTCAAGGGCAGAAGCAGCACACTGGGATGGAGCAAGGTTGTGACACAAGCAATTACAGCGTTAGCTTCAACAAGCAGTACACCTGAGGTTGCTCCTGTCACCCAGGCTAGGAGATGGAGGAATTTAATTATCCTTTTAACTTTTTCCAGAAGGGGCTTGGATGCCACAGCAACAGACAGCTTTTTATAACTGAGCACGAGGGGGAGAAAAACAAAAGACCCTCCTTTTGCTGAGTCCCAGCCAGTTAACCCTTTTAGTCACCCCCTGCCCAGACAGCATGACCTGGCTCTGAAGACACCTTGGGCAAAGGGCACAGCCACATCAGAGCAACACCAGCACCTCCTCCCTTCTGCAGAGGTGGGATCTGCTGGAGGTAGAGCCTCTGCTTCAAAGCCCTGCCTGCTTGCTGTCCCCCCTCAATTGCTGCTGTGGACATTAATTTTTCCCAGATTTCTGCTTCCCTTTGAATATCTCTGCTGTGGATCATTTTCCTTGCATGTGTTAGCTGGTATTTTCCCAAAGCTGAATCTTGAGCTATTTCCTGCCTGTCTTTCTATAATTTTTCTCATTCCCTCTTCCATCATGCCTAAACCCACCTTGGTGCTCCCTGTTCCTACTACATTTGGAGAAGATTTCTTGCTCCTCTCATTCAAAAGGTTTGCAGGAGGGGAGGAACTGGCCATTTAAAAGATGAGAAATCCTGCTCACCTGTGCCTTGTTTAGCACCTCCCCAGGTGGAGCCAAGTGACTCAAGTCCCATGACAGCCAGGGTGAGAGGATAAATCAGGTGTTTTGGGGGGCGGGGAGAGCTTTGCAGGAGGGGAAGTGCTGCAGGGTGGGGGCAGACTGCTGGGGAAGGCTCTTGGGGCTGGAAGGGGTTTGCGAGAGTTGTGAGCTGGAGCTTCTGAGTGGAGGTAAGCAGGGAGCTCTGAAGGACTAGAAGACTATGAGTGTGTAAGGGTGAGGTTGGGTTGGACAAGAAGGGTGTCTTCTCTGTGGTGGAGTGGATTTCATGCTTGGGGGGGGTGTGCTTAAAAACTAAGCTCAAAGTATTCTTTGTAGCAGGGTTTTTCCATGGTTCTCTGTAGCTTTATGGGTAGAAACTTGTGTAAGGCCTGAAGTCTCCCCTGTGCGATCTATTCCTCTAGCTGTGTCTGCTGCTCAAACTGAGGCTTCATGGGGAGCGTGTGCTAACTTCTTTGTAGCTCCCTAAGTCTTGCCTCTGTAATTGCTAGCTGTGGTTCCTGTCCCTTCCAGCTGCTGCTCTTGCTGTTTCCTTCCCCTGAGGGAGATGGGAGCTGCAGGAAGTGGGGCAGGATTGCTGCAGATCCCCTTTTCCAAGTGTGTACCTGGAGCTGGGTGCAGAGATCCCCAGTGGCATCTTCCTGCTGTGCTCTTGCTCCCATGTTGTGGCACCCAGGTGGCCAGCCCTGCCTGCAGGAGGAGGTAGAAATGAGGGGGGTGGCTTTCCCCATCTGGAGCCCCCCAGTGCACCCCTTTCTTCGCTCCTTGCCCTGTACACTTCATCAAAGTCCCAGGACGATGCCGCTTTTCCCAAAGCCCCACGCCAGGGGAGCACCTCATTGTGCTACATACTCAGGAGCCAGACAGCAACTTAAAGACTAAATATATCTGCTGCAGCTCTTGGCTCCTGTAAAAATAAATCTTACAGAGGTAACTTTTTGCTGTGCAATTCTCTGGACTAGCTTTGTGGTTTCCACTGAGATAGCATTTGGCTAATGCAGCCAAACATGAGAAGAACAAGCCTGGAGCTGTATAGAAAGTGATAAGATAAGGCAGGGCTATGATTTGCCTGTCTGATCCTGAAGCTTTGTGCATTATTTAGTGTGTGTAGTGAGAGGTCAGTAGCCTCCTGATAATTTTCATTAGATTAGTCAGGCAGGGTAATCACCTGCTCAGAAAAACCAACTTGACACTGTCTGTTCAATAGTTGGGGCTTAACAGAAAATAAATAGTCTTGTAATTATAAGGACATTGCCAAGGTCAAGAGGCTCAAAGATTCACTTTCTTTTCTTCCTCTGATATGTTTACAGAGATCCTGCTATTCTTCATGTGATTTTTTTTTTCCCTCCCTTAAATTCAAACCAAAAGCTTCAGAGCTCTTAAAGGAAATTCAGCACTTGCATGGCAGTGGATGTGAGTGGTATTGCAATAACTGAGTGGTGCCTGTGCCCTGTTGCAGCTGAGTGACCCCATGCTAATGAGCAGGGCACTTGCTAGCAAGCTGGAGTGTGTGCTGCCAGCCCAAGCAGTGTGAGCGGGGCAGAGATGCTCTTCCCTCCTAATTGTGGGGTGGATCCACAAAACCAGGCTGCGTGTGCTGCTGATGTGGCAGAGCGCATCCCAGTGCAAGTGCTGCCCTGTTGGAAGGATGGTGCGTAAGCTCCAGGGGGTGACTTTGCTGCTGTAGTTGGATGCTGCTCTGAGGGAGCTCAGAAAGGAAGAACTGGAAGTGGAGCTGAACATGCCCACCTTTGATCAGTACCAATAGGCTCTGCAAAGGGGGTTCAGCCATGGTAGCAAATGCAATATTAAAGCTGGGCTTGGTGTGTGTGCACTACTAAAATCCTTGCCCTTTTCCAGCCTGAAGTGGTTACACTTGCTATTTATTTTCCTCAATTACATGTGAAAAATAAAGTCTGGAGGGATCTTTGTAATCTGGCCTTCTGCAGGACTGATGCTTGCTGGTATTCAGGGTACATTCAGAGCTGGTGGTGCCTGAAGTGATGGAGAGGTTGCTGTGTCTGCTCCTGGGCTGGGTGCTGTGGTTCCTCAGCAGTGCATCGAGACAGCAGGTAGCTTTGCTTTGCCCAGCAGCACTGACCTTCCTGAGCTGGGTGAAGAAAGCATCGATGCAGTGTATGTGGGGCAAACCTCTCTGCTTGCTGCCCTGAGCTCAGCTGCGAGCCAGGAGAGCTGCTGGCTGTGTAGGCAGGCTGCAAAGCAGGTAACCTCTATGTCACAAAAAGCAGTGTTTGCATGCTTGTTGTGCCAGCTGTGCACATCTTTGCTTTGGAAAAAGCCAGCTCCTGATGTGGCCAGATGAGTTAGCACTTTGAGCCCCTGCTGCTTCTGGGTTTTGTATTTTTTTCCTCCAGCCTAATGGGCCGTAAGTGAGGATTCTTGTCAGGGAGCTGGTGTGGTTGTGCTCAGCCCATCTTCACCAGGGATCTGTTGCTCTCATTGCCTGTCATAGGCTTTGATGGATGCCCCGGGGAAAACGAGGGCACGGCTGGGCCTGATGTGCCAAGTGACTGATGGTGCGGTCTGGTGACTGATGCCATGCAGCGTGTGTGGGTGCTCCCTTGCTCTTCCTCCGCGGGAGGAGAGGAGCTGCCTTGACAGCTTGTTTTGAAAGCAAAATGACTTCAGGGCTGGATTCTTTTTTTTTTCTTCCCCCTTCTGCTTTATCCCCCCCCTTTCTTTTTGCCTGACAGAAAAAGCATAACTCGTCTTTGTTTAATTGGTGCTTTGTGCCTGTCTCCTGCCAGAACTTAACAGAGAGGGGGCTGGCTGGATCAAAACGGCTTGAAGTTGGGAAGCTGTTATACATCTAGCCTGCCTGTTTCAAGCAAAAATCCCCTTTTATGGCCCCTCCCCGTCCCC
>VXAA01004596.1:0-15011 GCA_013399115.1 Anseranas semipalmata | reverse complement strand
CCAATTCCTGGTGCACTGTGAAAGCAGAGCAGTGGATGCTGTGAGCCCCCCCAGAGCAGCCTGATGGAAGCGGTGGACGTGGGGCTGAGCTCCAGTGAGATGGTGTGTTGTGTGCTTGACCTTCTGCCGATCACGGGGTTTGGAGCATCTAATTGACACGTTCTTGTAAGGCTTCAGACTGTTTCATGATCTTACAAATAAGACCTGCCAGTGTCTGGAACACCAAACAAATGTGTTGCGGATCAAGTGGTCTTTACTCTTTGGGCTGCATTGCAGTGTGCTGGCGGCAGGGTGGGCAGACCTGGATGCGCTGTCTGCTTGGCAGAATGTCCTGTGGAAGCAGGGCAAAGTGGGGTTTGAGCAGTGCCCCAGCTCTCTGGGAGGGTCCCTTCCATAGCCTGGCCTTGGACTCCATCACAGCTGAATATCTGTGCTGATGTGAGGCCAGGTAACTTCTTGTAGGAAGGGGTGTATCTAGGAGAGTGTTCATACCCTTGTGCTGTCTTCAGCCTCTATCTCTAGTAGATAACTGGGATTTTTCCATGCCATGAGACATTCTGGAGCCTTTGCAGACCGGGCTTGCCATGCTTTTTGCAGAGCAAAAGCAGCCATGTGAAGTGCTGCAGCATGTGGCTTGAGCCTGGCTGAGTGCTTCTTCCTCTGAGGGGCTCCAGCTCCTCTCTGACCTTCTGGCAGGGGCTGAGCATTTCCCCATGCTGCTTGTTCCAACCATGCCTGGTGGGGTGCCTGGGTCAAGAGCCCCTCTTCTGGTGTATGGACTTAAGGTCCCTTCTGGGTAGTCCTGTCCCCATGTAAGGGGACAGCAAGGAAGTTGATTGCTTTGATTTTTTTTATTGTGGACTTTGCTTCTGCCTTTCCCCAGCCCAATGCAGGGATAGCCAGCAACTTGCAGTGTGTTCTGGTTTTGGGGCATGGCCTGACCCTGCTGGGCTTTGCTGCTTGCCTTGCGCAAGCATGGGCAGCTTTTGGCTTCAGCCCTGGTGCACGAGGTGGTTGCAAGTGGCTTTGGTGCAGGAGCTGCCTGCTTGCTTCTGAGGCATCAGAGCAAACCTGTTGGTGGGGGGGGGGGGTCTGTAGGTGTTCTGGGGGCTCCTCAGCATGACTGGAGCAAAGCATGAAGCAGCTTGCCTATGAACATAAGGTTCCCTTGGGCACCTTGCTATAGATGGTGCCCAGCATTTTCCTTTGGGAGGGAAAGGAGAGCCTGGAAAGGGGTTTGGAGGAGGATGCAGAGGAGTATTTGCAGTTGGAGGCTGGTGGGATCTGAACAGGGCAGGTTTGCCCCAGGAAAGGTGGGTGCAGTGATGGGCACGTGAGAAGGCGGGAGCCCAGAGGAAGGGCTGTGCTGCAGCGAGACCCTAGGCTGCAGCCTGATGGAGGGAGTGGTGTTACAGTGGGTGCCATCCCAATTTCAGGCAAGGCAGGTGCTGTGATGAGCAGGTGATGGCCAGGATGGGGATATAGTGACTGTGGAGGCGTTTGGAGAGAGAACTGAGAACTCAGCTTGTGCTGGGCTCAACTGGAAGTGACAGCCAGGTCTCCATGAAATGTCCATGATACCACCACAGTTTGAGAGCCCTCACGTGGCCACCAAAGGTCTAATATTTGGTAAGTGCTCCTCTATAGAGGAGAGGAGAAAGGGCTGGAGTGAGTCCTGGCTAGGCTGGTACAAGTCTGAAGTCACACTTAGTGTGTCCTTGTCCTTTAGTGTCCGGCACCACTTAGCTGGAAACAGGCAAGGAGGTAAAACCCCATCTGGGAGGGCCCAGAGCCCTGATGGACTACATGTGTAGGGAGATGGAGATATTTACTGTGGTCAGGGCTGGCTGCCCAAAGGAAGAGGTATTTCAGGGGAGAAGACCCTTGGGGCTTATTCCTTACATTTTCTGTGGGAGCTTTGGATGTTTTTATGGGAACAGTTGGGAGGGGGAAAAAAGCTCCATCACAGTAAAATCCTGGTTTGCTGAATCATGTCCTCTAGAGCTGTCTGTGCTTTCCATGAAGGACTTTTCTTTGCTCTTTTGGGACTGCTTCAGGTGTCCTCCCACAGGGGTGGTGTCTGCCCATCCCATTCCCAGCCCTTCATCCTGCAGCCACCCGGAGCCTTTTCTAGCTTGATTTCTGCTCTGAGCTGAGGAAGGCATTGATGCTGTGGGTCTGACTTGCTTTTGTATTTGCAGAGTTTATTCAGCAAATTGGTATTTCAGCCCCTCCCTGGAGTTGTTGGCTGTATCGATCTGCCGGTGGGAAGGGGAGAAGCCAGCAGCCACTTTTGTGAGCCATTTCTTTCCTATTTTCAGCTCCAGGCCTGCAATTGCTGGGCTCTGACCAGACCATGCTAACAGCCATGGCTGCTTCCTCAGGGATACCTGGAGGAGAGCAGGGCAAGGTGCTCTGACCTGGTAGTTGAAGGGGAGATGGGATGAGTCCTTACTGCTTCTCTGACCTTCTACCTATGCTTTTGTTGCTGTGCTCTTGTCAGTAGAAAATAACTAGTGTATATACCTATTCTTAAGTTCCTGAGGAGCCTTAGCCTTATTTCTAGGCTGGAAATACCATGCTCCATAGGGCAGAAATTGAGGGCTGCAGTAATTCCAGCATTGCACTTAAGCCTCTGGGGAGCAGCTGACTGCTTCCCTGGGACTGAAATGTATCTGAGGCCATGGTTGTGTTGGGATCTCCTGGTTCTTGCTGCCAGATGTGTGATGGACAGGGACTACAGGGAGGAGCGAGGGCATCCAGCAAATGGGAACTTTGTGCGTCACACCTTGCCCTGGGGACCGACTTTCTGCTCCTTCAGCCTGGTGAGAGCTCAACCTGCTGCAAGCTTGTGCTGTTTGGGTGGAGAAGGTGCAGGGGGAGAGGAGGGGGTGGCCGCTTTTGACATCCCTATTCCTCATCACTGGGGTTCAAAGCTGGGGTCCCTCTTGCAGAGGTGAAGGGGGAGCCCTAATTGCCCCTCTTCCCAAGGCTCCTGGGTGTGTTAACGACCTGTAATGGGATGGGTTGTGTTAGCCTATTAAGCCCCACTGGGGTTCCTTGTAGGCTTAAGTGTGAGGAATTTCACTCAACCATGTTAAAACATTTCCACCCACTTTAATAGCTTCATGCATTGATTTAACCCTATGGCAGCTGGGGTTGTTTGCTGGGAAAAGCCATATGGCTCTCCCCAGCCTCTTGTCCTGCCTTCATGCAGTGACTTTGACTGGGGTTTACATTTCTGGGGGATCTTATTAGCACAAGGGCTGCTCTAGCTCTTGCCTCCTCCTGGCTGGCTTGACAGAGCCCTTGCGGGAAGCAATTTTCCTTCCATTGCGCTGAGCCTGGCTTTGCTGCTTTTAATGAGAGTAATTTTGCCCTGGCTTGTATCAGCTGCAGCCCACCTGTGCTGCCAATTACCCCGGCGGATCTGGTGTGACCTGTGGAACTGGGAGCAGGCTGTCCGGGTTTTAAGTGTTTCTGAGCCGTAAGGTGTGAAAAATCTCACCAGTGTTGAAATGGAGATTGAGGGGGGAGCAGTTTTCCGGGTTATGAAAGACCTAAGGACGTACTGGTATCAGGTGCTCTTGATCCCTGGGGGATTTACAGAGAATCAAGGGCTTGCTAATTGCAGGCATGTTGCCAGCATGTTGGGAAAGAAATTCTCCTTAATCGCAGGCTGTGTGCCCTAATTTTTTTGTTGTTATTGAATTAGTTAAATGTGTATTGTAACACCTCGGTGCCTGGGCGGGCTGCGCATGCGGACCTGGAGTGCGTGTGTGTGTGCAAACATGCTGAAAGGGCTCTGCAGGAGGGAGAATGGTGGTTCTGCTACATAAACACAGTGCATCTGTCGTGTTTCTCATTCCTGGAGAGGCTGGTGTCCATGCCAGTGCTCAGCTCGCCCACGCTGACCTGGGCATTGTACAGATTAGCCTTCTGCTGTGTCCATGTAGCAATAACTTCCTTCTGGCTGGTGGTTAATACCTGAACGTGTTCCTGCCTCCTTGCAATTACTGTTGTTATTGTGGCTTCAGCCACTGCAGGTTGGGTTTGAGGGAAAATATTGGCTTGACTGGTGTCAGCCCGCATCCTTTGGGCCCCAGGCAAAATGCAGTGGCATAGGGTGTGGACACGTGGGTAGCTGGGTGACTGCAACACCAGTGGAGTAAACCCTGGTGTGTGGCTTGCTGTCTGTGCTGCTGTTTCTGCACCAACGAACAGTCCTGGTGTGTGAATATACTGATAGGTGTGCTTAAATTTGGGGCTGGGGCAAGATGCCCAATTGGAGCCCATGGTGTGAGGGTGGGGAGAAGATGGAGCATTTTAGAGGCTGGCTGGGCAGCGAGGTGACTCCTCGAGTGCTGTGGTCTTGGTGCAGAGCAGGAGGCAAGGGTGGCAGGGCAGAGCTCTGGCAGCGTGGCTGTGCATAAGGTGACTTATAGCAATAACAAATGGGGTTAACTCTAATTAGCTGGGGTCTCTGGTGGGGGGGAAGTGCAGCTTGCATTGTCACAAGGGAGCAGTGCTCAAAGGGCTGCACAGGAGAGTACTTGGTGAATTTTTGGGCAGAAGCTGTGCTTGCACTCTCCCTGTGTGTGGGCCAGCTGTCTCCTTGATGTGTCATTCAAAAGCGTGGTGCTTGATAATTAATACCTCTGTGATTAGACATAGGGAAGAGAGCTCCAATTTTTTGAGGTGGGGCAATTGGAGGGGGAGCTGTGAATGGATGGGGAGGTGATTGTAGGCTCAGTCCTCAAAGCAGTGTCTGGGGGAAATTGATGCATTTTGAAGAAATGTGATGATGCTGTTGCTGAAATGAAAGCTAGCTTCAATTTCAAAGGCTTAGACCCTCTCTGGATACCCTGATGTAGCATGGCCCAGGTCTGTTTCTTGGCAGGGATATTCTTGCAAATGGAAATGCTGGCCTGGGTGACCTTCTGTGTCTGGCTGCTGGAGGAAATGTGCTGAGCTGAAACAAGCATTTCCAGAGCTGAGCTCTCAGGCTGGGGTCTGTTGATCTCCCAGCTGGGATGCTGGGGTTGGCAGCCGGGTTTGGTCCTTCTTCAGTGCCTGGGCTTGCTCCCAACCCGGGCCCATCAGACCACTCGTGATACCAGCTTGCTTCCGACTCTGAAGGTCAAATGGCTCGCAGCAGGGTGACAAAGGAGCCCTTGATCTGAAAGCGGGATTGTTCTTGTGCCTCGCCCCAGGAGGGGTCTTGCAGGCTGGGATGCGTGCGGGCTGAAAGGAATGCTTAAAATGTCCTTTCTCTGCTCCTGTCAAAAGCCCTTGGAACTGTGAATCAAAATATCTGCCCCAGTGCCTTCCCACTGCGTGCTTCAGGCTGGTTTATTCCTTGAGAATGGCCTAATCCAGTGCAGCCGAATGTACTGTCATCCTGTCTGACAGCGGGCAGTAGTGGATGTGCAAGGAAAGGGTAAGAGCAGGGTGAGCAGGCACTGGGGCAGCTCCAGCCTTTGACAGCTGGTGGCTCAAGTCTTCAGCCAGGGATGGAGAGAGTTTTTTTTTTCTGTGAATTTGTCCAAATGTGTAGATTCAAGAAATTAAGCCTTGATCACCCACGGCATCCTCTAGCCAGGAGTTTTGCAGCTCTGCTGCACTGCTTGGGAAAAGCTGGTCCTCTGGAGATCTGCTGCTGGGGACTTTGTCTGGCTTCTGCTGGAGGGGACTGGGGGCTGAGTGTAAGGCTTCTGCCTCCTGCTCCACCAGTGCAAGCCTGTGCTCATGGACCTCTGTCCCTACAGCTGCCAGGTATCCTTTAGCTTGGTGCTATGCAGAGTCTTGCATGATGCTGTGCACCCCAGCCTCATGCTGCATCACTTCCCTGCCTGGCTGTGCACATCGTGTGTTTCCAGCATGTTTGCTGCTGAGACGCAGATGCCAGGTCATGTATCTCCAGTGCTGACATGACAGCTGGAAGATCAGCTTGCTGCTTCAGGGAGGCTGTGACTGCATCCTGCAGATGGGTGCAAGCTGCTTGTGGGGTCTTGCGTGCAGGTGCCAAGTGTTGCACTGCGTATGTTGGGCACATCTCGCAGCATCTTGCTGAGATCTTGCCTGGCTCTCTGAACTTTGTTCAGTTATGCTTTGGCAATGCAGCAACTGATGGCTTAAATACTGGGAGAATAAAATGTCAATGTAGCCTGGAAAAATCATAAGTTTCTCTATACAACTTTAATTTCAAAAGAAAAGCTGCAGACTGGCAGCGCTTGTTCTGGTGTGCAGTGGCAGTGCCCTTTTGATCAGGAGAAAAAGGGATTGGGGTGACTTTTGCATTGTGAGGAGTTGTGCTGGAGATGAAGGGAGGCTGTGCTCACTAGATTGATCATCCACTCTTAATCCACTGGTGGTGTGTTAATTACTCTCCTCATGTGCTAATGTGACACTTGCACCAGGGGGACCTGTCATACTCTTAGCTTCTTGCAAGCTGTCCTGGTGGTGACTACCATTCCTGCCACATCAGCTGTAAATTGAAGGCAATGTGTAGGTCCCTGGGAGGCAGTGACTCTGCTTATGCATGTCAAAGGGCTTGCCAGTTGGAGCAGCCTGACCCTTATTGCATTTGTAGCCTGATTTGCATGCTTCCTGCTGCAAATGTGGCTTTTCTACCATCTGCTTGCCCTTGCCATGCACTGCAGTGCTCTTGGCCCCAGTGGTGATGTGAGGATGCTTGCAGAGCAGGAGCAAGCTGCCGTGTGTCTGCAGGGGCAATGTTGGCAGGAAAAGATGTTGGGGGCTCCCAGCTGCACTGCATGCCTGTTATGCCTTGGTGGGAGTGCTGCTCAGGGTGGTTGGGCAGATGGGAGAGTTTTGCTCCCCTTCCCCAGCTGCTCCAGGCTTGGAGCATTGAGCTGCAGGCAGAGAGCTGTTTGCAGTCTTTTGCTCCCACTTGGATCACGGCACGCTTGGTGGGTGCTTTTGGGTGACCCTCACCTGGGTCTAGCCTGCGGATGTGCTGGGTCACACCGCTGGTGGCAGAGTGCCTATGTGCCTGGTTAACCAAAAGCTGTGTGGTTGTAGCTCTTCCCTCTGGGAAGAAGTGTCTGCTGGCTGGTGCTCCCTGGGTGAGGCAGGGCCAGAGCAGCCAGACTGCAGCTGGTGTAAAGCGTCTTCCCTGCATGCCATTAAGTCTCACCTTGCTGTTACAGCTGGCTATGTGTGAAGTGTTTGGGGGATTTCTCTGCTTTCTCCATTTAAGTGCAGTACAATGTCTAATCTACTTAAGATATGCAGGTCTGCATCCACTCCTTCCACCCTATGAACTCTAGCTTATGGATGGTCACTTAAAAATCACAGCTCCCCACTCACCTTAAGCTGAAGGAGGTGAGTGAGGAGGCTATTTTCTTCCTCCCGCTCCTTCCTTGCACACTGCCTTTGAAATGCTCCGAGTTATTTAGGGAGTGCATGGTCAGGAGGCTGGCAAGGCTGGGAGGATGAGGATGAGCTGTCAGTCGGCACTGGTCCAGGGTACCCAAGGACCTTGTACAGGGCTGCCTGGGTGTTACTGCTGGTGGGGGCTGTCAGAGGTAGGACCAAGTGTCAGGGCTGTCAGCTGCTGATGGATGGCCCTGCTGTGCCCAGGTTCCTGTATCTGCTGGCCCAAGCACCCTTTCCTTGGGACAGGGACCTGCCAAGGGAAGCTTTTGCTTTCCCTTCTCCTGTTCCCCAAAGGGCATTCAAATGCAGGCTGCCAGGTTTCTCTAGCACCTCCTAGCTCCTGGGGGATAGATCCACCTGCCTGGCCACATGGGAGTCAAGGAGCTTAGGAAAGAAATGGCAAACCCAGGGGACAGTAAGGAAATGGTAAAGCCTATGAAGGAGCTGGTAGCAGAGCATGGGAGGTCAGAATGGGAACTGGGAGGTCAGGGCTCAAATCCAGCAAAAGGTCAGCCTGTGGTTGTCCCAGGTGATGTACTTGCAGGAGAGTAGTGCTGTTGTGTGGGCAGTCTGACCCAGGCTGTGCAGGTTAGTGCCATCCCTCTAACAGGACACTCTCAGAGAGGCTTATGGGCTGCAGGTGCAGTGCTTGGTGCCCTGTGTCTAGGTTAGGCTGAGGGCAGCCTGGTGAAGGGTTACCTTGTGGCAGGGCATGAAATGGATTTCTCAAATGCTGCAGAAGGAAGAAAATTTCCCCTCCTGTTTCCAAATCTTGTGATCAGATGGTTGTCAGCATGGCAGTGCTGTGACCGTCTGGAGGATAACTTCAACTTTTTCGTCTTTAGCAGTGGAAAGTACTAGAAAAACCTTGCTTGCAGAAAATGAATTAAAAAAGATAATTGGTTTTTTCTCAAGCTGTTTTTTTTCTCATCTGATCTTTGTTGGCTGTACAGGAGCTTAGGCCAGCAGAACCCCAGCTGGAACAAGCTCCAGTTTTGGTGCTCAGATGCATAAGGACAGTGTCCTGTTACTGCCAGTGTGACTGTGCATCACCTACATCCCTGCAGCAGCAGGGAGACAAAGGGGATTTTAAGGTCCCTGTGGTTATAATGCTCCTTTCTCTCCTCATCTTGCTGTGGCTACAAGGATCAGAGCCTTCAGGGCAACATTCCTTGACTTTTAAGGGCCACCTCACCTCTTTTGACAACACCCGTGGGCTGTTCTGTGAAGCGTTGAAACACTTCAGTGCTTTGTCTCTCCTGTACCTGCTTGTGTGCACAAGTGCTGCTGTGTGTGGGTGTGAGGCTTTGCCTTTGCAGCTGTGCTTGAGCTGCTCTGTGATGCCTTGAATATCTTGGGTTGAAAAATGCCAGTGTGGAGAACTCCACAGGGCTGGGAAGGGAGAGCAGCACCTGGAAAACATCTCCTTCTGTCATGGGCTGTTTGTCTCCTTGTGCCAGTCAGCAATGCCTGGTGGAGCTCATCTTGCTTGGGAGAGGTTTGTCCCTGCCCTTCTAGCTCTGAGCTACTCTGGTATGCTTCCACATGCGGTTGTTTGTGTGTTTTCAGAGCTCTTAAGCATGGAGCACAAACCTCTTCAGGACTGAATGCTCTCATGTTATCATTTGGAAGTACATGAGAGTTTCAGGGGGGTGACAATGACCTGATTGTGTCTGATGTCAAAGAAACATCCAACTACCCACCTCATGTGATATTTATGCTGGGAGATGAATCTTTCCATGATTCAGGCATTTTCTTACTGGGGAAATAAGGGGAAGCTGCAGAGAGAATGGAAAGAGCTTTCTTCTTCCCCCTACCCCAAGCACAACCCTTCAGCGTTAAAGCATCCTGGAGTGTGTCTGATTTCTAACACCTTGCACACCCTTGCATTGAAAGGTTGCATGTGATGGCACAAAGGGTCCCTGCTTGCCCTCAGCTGCTCCTGGAGGCTGAACTGTGCCAGGCTCCAGCTTCAGGGCTGGTTTCCTGCTTGTCCTCTGAGCCATACCACCAGCCAGTGGACTCCAAAGCTGGTGGTCCATCAGGGCACAGTGCAAGAGCTTCTCTTGGCACCTGCTCCCAAGCTCTTGGCTGCAAGCCACCTAGTGTCTGCCATCGATGCTTGGAGGGGACAGGCGTGCTGAGGGGTTGATCCAGCCAGCTGCTGGCAATAGCTCATTTTAATTTCCGTAATGGACCTGGTTCCTGCGGAGATGGTCCGGAGAGAGATAAATCACGAGGCTTGGAGAAGAGTGGTGGAGGCGCCAAGCGAAGGAAGAGCCCATCTAGTTCCCATCCAGTTTATTCCTGTGTCTGTTGTCTTTGCCAAGGCAGACCTGCTTCCTGCAGTCCTGGATGCTCTCCAGTATCTTACAGTTTACCAGGCTGGAGATGGTATAAATCACGCTCGGAAGATGCTGAACCAGAGAGTTTCCTGACCCTGACTGGGGAAGAGGAGCAAGAAGGGCTGAAGAGGGGAGAGAGCTGAGGCCATGAGTAAGTGGGAGATGATTTCTGGGTAAGCATGAATATTAAGTACGCAGAAGCCCTGCTCAGCATGTGGTGAGGCTGTTTGAAAGGAAGGTGATGTTTTGCTGTGGTGTCCCACCTGTCCCATGTGCTCAGCATTTAGTGGAGGGGCTGCAGAAGCTGACTTGGAGGTGGGTGATGGTTCCAGCATTTGGCAGAGGAAAACAGCACTGCTGGGGGTAGTCCTGTGTGCACTACCCTGTGTCTGGGTTGTCCAGACCTCTGCTGCTTCTATGACTGAGGCTTGTGCTATAGAAAAGTGCTCTCTGGTTTTAGCACATGGAGTTCATGCAGCATCTAGCACAACAGGGATTTTCTGGAGAAAAGGACCTGGAGTGTGCTGCTGAAACAGTTTTCCTGTGTCTTCCTGCTCGACTACTTTTTTCTGCAGCTATATGAATGCCCCATGTACTACCCAGCTTTTTGGCAGTGCTGAGCATAGGGCCTGTTGGTAACCAGCTAGCAAACTGTGGTCCCTGAACATCATCTTGGGGATTCTCTAAGTGAGAGGGAGCTGTGAGATGCCAGGGTGGGACAGTGGGTGACCTGGGGACTGCACCTCTCTCCAGTCACCTCCTGGGAAGCTCTAGCCAGCCATAACAGCAGGACAGAAGAAGCCAAAGCTCAGCAGCAGATTGTGCACATGCAATTGCAAAAACAAAAAAAAAAAAGACCCTAAAGCTTTAAAAAGACTAAAGAAGAAAAACTTGTATTTGTCCAAGTTATCTTTTTCAGACTGCCCAGCAAGGTACTGTTACCTAGGTGAGAAGGAAGGCAGGACAAAACCCAAACAAGTCAATGGTCAAATGGGAATTGAATTCTGCCTCTGGTGCTCCAGCTCTGCCTGGTTAAACCACGCTCCTGTATTAGTTCTGGGAGGAAATGCAGGCTGTGCAGATGACCCTGGGCTTTGATGTCCTGGCCGAAGTACAAGCCCATGTGTCTGTGGCTGCAGATCCTTCAAGAGCTATTAAGCAGCTTGGTTTGGTTTGTAGCCTGCTCGGCAGCTCTCTTGTCCCTGCACTGCTGTCTTTCCCGTTTGCTTGGAGCTGGTGGAGACCAGAATGAGCTTCACAGCTTGTAATGAGCATGGATAATACGGATCAGAAGTGCTTTGGGAAATGATATTTTTCCTTCAATTATCTGTGCTTGTTACTTGTGGCAAGGGGAGGAAGTGCCCTTGAAGGTGAAGGGTGGGTAGAGTTCATGCAAAAACAAAACAGCCTTTTCTCTGCTGGTGCTTCAAATGATTCCCTCCCTCCTTATGTGGGCATTTCTTTGTGCTGATGCCCAAAAGCAGTGCTTGTGCGAAGATGCTTGAGCTGGGTTGCTCCAGCCTCCATCAGTCCTACAAAAGTGGTTGTGGGTGAGCAGGGGAGAAGGACTGGGAATGCAGCATGATCTCTGGACCTTTTTCCACACCTGCTGTGTCTGTGCAGGCTGTAAATGATTCAGTCCATGGAGAAACTGTAGTAGAAAGTGAACTTAAAACTGGCAGGCCCTGGGAGGTGTGAAGTGGCCCTGGAGGGGACAGCACTGGGGAAAGAGCCAGGAAAGGAAGAAATTGAAGAGGCAAAATGCAGCAGCGTGGGATTTAAAATGGACCAGAACAGAGGGATGCTCATGCATTTTTCTGGGAGGATTGGCAAGAGTGGTCAAGCCCTTAAAAACCTTGTAATGTCTGCAAGGATGCTGCTGGATGCCAGAGGAGTGTGGAGGGCAGGACTGTTGCATTCAACGGGATGAATCTGCAAGTTACAGTGGGGAGGTGTCTGAGCTGTGTGATCTCAGTCCTTCTAGCCAGAAATGTGCTTTTTCACGGTACTGCCAGGGAGAAGTAAATACAAGGGAGACAATAGGTCTATTAAATAGAATTGGTTTCTCACCAATTTCTTCTCCCTTCTCAAATGACTGAGATCCTGAACATCTTTTTATATCTGTCTTTTTAGCGAGATTAAAAGAGCCAAAATGTATGTGTGTGGAGGGTGGAACAAAGGATGACTACACAGAAATAGCTATTGAGGGAAGCGTGAGGATTCTTTGCAAGCCTCTCAACGCTTGGCTAATCTCGGTAAGAATTTTTCAGGGCATCAGAGGAGTTAGTGATTGAATGTAAATAACGGGTGTCACTTCCCTTTAAAAGAAGGGAGCCTGGAGCTGGGGTGGGCACCAGTCAGAGGGACAAGACAGGCTCCCAGGATGTGCTGCCCAGTAGGTCACTTGTCCCCTCAGGGAGCAATGTGATGTCTCTGCTTGCAGTGTGACTCTCTAGGATGTGGCTCTGATGGGATTACAGCTCCAGTCTGGCAGCTGCTGATCTATGCTGTGTGTTACTCAGCTCAAGCAGGCATCCTGGGCAGCTTTGTTTGAAAGGTGAAGTGAGCACTGTAACTGGAGGGAGGAGTGGAGCTCAGGTTTTGGTGTTGCAGCTGGGTGTTAGGGCAGTGTCTGAAGCAAAGCTTCGGGTCATCCCTGCTGAAAATGGTTTCAATATGCAGGCAGGAATGAAATGACAGGCTTTGAAGTGCTGGAGAAGCACATGGGATGCCTGTTCTGATCTCATAAGGTTGCTGGTCTGTCCTAATTTGTCATCTTCCTGATCTGGTGAGGATAGCTGACTTGCATTTTAAAAACAACATAATCTGCTTTCCCTCCTTGCAAATGCCCATTGGCCTGACTGTCTTTAGTGAACTTGTGCTGTCTCCTTTGGCAAGTCTTGCTTGTGAAATAAGCTGATGGAAGGTGCAGGGATGCCTCAGGCTGGGCTGTTGGGAGATGCCTTGGGTGTTGCTGCATGGTTGGGCTTCTGGTTCACCTTTGTGGCTGGTCTGGAGGGGGGACCAGGGCATCTCCACTGCTCATCTGCCCACCTTGATCAATGCTTGGGACTTAGGGGTGGGATGGCTTGCAAGTAGATCCAAGAGCTGGACATAACATTCCCAACCCCAGGCTAGTTTGCTCTGAGTGACCTGCAAGCTGAGCTGTCTCCTTTGCCTTTGTGGTGCAGGATCTGAGCCCTTTCTTAGTCTGCCCTTTGCAGACCATGTGTCCCATGGTTGGGGATGATGACGATATTTGTTATCATTTGACAATGTTTGGCCTGTTCTTCCCTCTTGGGCAGGGTGTTTAGCAGGAGCCTGGATGAGGGCAGATGTGACCTGTTCCCCTTGGCTGCCCTGGAGCAGGGTCCGGGCTGCCAGCAGAAATCCCTTCCCTATGCTGGTACTTCTGCGTGCAGTGATTAAGCCTTCTCCTGATTGTCTCTTGGCTTAGCTGAACCAACTGAGCACTCGAGCCTGTGGCTGCACAGCAGGCTTTCCAGATCCTGACTCATTCTCCTAATTTTTCTTGGATGCTGTTCTACTTCCACAACTGCTTTTTTTTTTTTTTTTGCAAGCATGGAGGTAGCAGCCAGGAGTAGCCTCACCATGCTGTAACAATAGCTAATACCATGCTTGTGCTGTTCAGGATATGCTCCCCCATGTATGCAGGGTAATTTTCCCCCCTTAATTATACGGCTGCCCTTGAACAGCCTGATTTTTGTGTAGGAGCCACGACGGAGACCTGGAGCTGTGCTTTCGGATATGTGAGGCTCAAGCAGGCTGCAGCATTTGGCTGTGCTCAGGCTGGGAGGGGACGCAGTGAGGTGGGGAGGGCAGCTGGGTGCCCTTGTGACATGGGGCTTGCAGCTGATGCAGCAGGGTTTTGCTTATGCCACAGCCTTGTGTCTGAGGGTAGGGATGAAATAGTGATGATGACTTGGGAGGATCAGCTTTCCGCTGAGCAAGTAGGTGGAAAGTCAGGCAACAAAATTAGCTGAATACACAAACAGTCTGGGCTGGAAGAGGCTCTCTCCCCAGGGAGAGATTAAGGCATGTGGTGTCTTATGTAGCAGTGATGGCCTGTGTGCTCTTGGTGCTCTGGGCTGGCAGTTGTTGAGCTGTTGGCTTTGTGCTCTATCCTCATTGCTCCCAGCCCCTTTCTGGTGACCAGCTGGGCTTTAATATCTCGTGACATACACTCAGCCCTCCTTGCTGATCCTTTCCTGCAGGCAGTTGGGTGCTCTGCCCCAAGCCCTTCCTCCCCATGGTGTTGAGCTCAGCTTCCCAGGCTTGTGTGTGATTCCCAAGGTGTGAACGGTGCTGCGGAGCAGGCAGGAGCTCTGCGAGCCCTGTGCTGCTGCTTTGTGCCAACCGAGCTTCTAGAGGCAGGGGCTGTACTTGTGAGCATCATATGAGACTCTTCACAAATAGCTTTGATTGCACTCAGCCTCCCTGGGCTTCCAGGTGCTCACGTCAGCATGTTGGGTCCTGATCACTGAGCAGCCAGCATCTCACAGCCTGACATATAGGATTGCAGAGGGGAGGGGATGGGTGCAGCAGAGCATGGCAATGAAAACCTGCAGGTCCTCAGTTGTTTGGCTCCCAGGTATCTAGATATCAGCAGGATGCTGGTCCTGGCAGCAGGCTGGTGCATGGTGATTTTTCTTGGCTTGCTGGAGTCTGTCTCCATGGGAGGCTGCAGCTGACCAGGGCCCTGCAGGCAGCAGGTCAATTTCCTGTGCTGGTCTGGTACATCCTACCCAAATCCTGTAAAAGGAGAAAAATAATCACATGTTGCATGTTTTTTTTCTGTGAGTGGGTCATATCTGCTGTTCAGTGTCACAAGCTCCTTAGCAGGTGGAAACTTTTAGCACGTAGAAACTTTTTTTTTTTTTTGCAACAAGATGCAGGAACCAAAAGCTTTCAGCAAAGCCTCAAGGTTATCTTCCTGCTGAGAAGGGTGAGTGCTCTTCTCCCAAAGCCTGCGTAGCATGATGCAGATAAATGCTTGGCAAAGGCTGGGCATAAAGCCCTTTGGTGGGTCAGAATTTGCAAGTATGTGGTAAGGCAGTAAGAGGCTTGAAAGCGTCTCATGACGCTGCAAAGAATCTCTAATTCTGCTTTTAATTTGTCTGCTGATGAGCAGGGAGGACTAGGATAAGCCTTAAAGATTCAGCTCCTGTAACTTGCAAAGGAGATGAAACTTGAGGAGCCGCCAGAAAAAAACTAGCAGGTTTGCTGTCTTGGTTCTGTCCCCTC
>VXAA01004594.1:111343-154518 GCA_013399115.1 Anseranas semipalmata | reverse complement strand
CCCCACACCCACCCAACGGGGCCCGGTGGGTCCCGGGGCTGCGGAGCTGACCTTGGGCTCCCGCCAGGACCGGAGCGGCCGCGGGGGCTGCTCGGGGCACGGCCGAGCCACCGCTCGGTGTTCAGCCAGGCAGCAGCCGCTGGGCTCGGGCAAATCCTTCCCTGCCCGAAAGGGAGCGAATGCGGAACGCTCCCGGGAGCAACAGGCTGCGGAGCGGCTCGGCCNGGCCCGGGCTGCGGCGCCCGGCTCCCCCCCACCCCGAGCCCCTCCGGCCGCGGGGCTGAGCTCGGCCCGGGGTGAGCGAGCTCTGCCCCGGGGTTGGGGTTTGCCAAGTCCCCGCGCCTGCTCCCGGAGCCGACCCCGGTGTCTGGGCTGGAGGCGGAAGGCAGGGGGATGTGGGGGCTCGGTGGCGTGTCTCCCCTGGCCCCGGGGCTCTGAGCTGGAGGAAACGGCACTGACGTCACCCACCCCTCTGAAACGAGACTAAAATCTTCTTTATGTGTAAAAAAAGACACAGCCTTCACCTGTCCCTTCCCAGCCTCTCCTGGCGGGGGCTTCTTTCTGCCGCTGTTACGCGATGGACCGCTGCCGCTTCTTGCCGTGGGAATACTGCTCTTAACAAAGTTCTTTATTTGACTTTATATGTGGCATGCTGTCTCTTAAAAACTTTAGCTCTACAGATTGCATCCTGCCCCTGGAGTCCTCGCTGTAAGAGTTTCTAATTCAGTGTAAGTTTCTTCGTGCAGCCTCTGCTGCTATTCCAAGCATCCTAAGCCACTTATTCATTCTTCCCAATGCTTGTCATTGCGCTCTTCTATCCTAAATATAGGGTAGTATGCCAACGGGAGAAGCTTGAGAGCGAGCTGAAGTGCTGGGAACACCACTGTTTACTCGGAGAAGTAATCAGCAAAGCTTTGCCGGTTCCAGGTCGTGCTGTCTTTTTGCTGTGGGAATTGTTCAGGGTGCATGCTAGCTTAGAAGCGCCCGTTTCTTTGTGCCCCGTATGTGCTAAGTAGTAAATTCCGCTTAATCGTTGATTTTAGGCCTGGAGGATTGGAAGAAGCTGTTGGGCTGATACCGGTGAATGCGTTCTGTGTCTTGCTGCTTACCCATGGGTTTTGTACGGAACTTGCTAACCACAAGCGCCTCTCTGCTTTTAGAAGTGGCCGATGCTCACTGCTAGGTCGAGCAGGAGGCCCAGCACTGCTTATCCGCTTCCTTCTCCTTTCGTCTCTTACTGCCGGGCTTGTGCCATGGGAAACGAAGGCGGGCGCTTGGCAGGTACAGCGAGACCTCCGCGAGCCTGTACTGTGAAACGCCCGGCTCAAATTGGCTGCAATCTGCCCGTAAGTTATCTTCCACGGACGGCCGCTTTGGAGGAATTCCTGCCTGTCTTTAGCCGGCAGAGTTTCGCTCCGGCAGCGAGGGGGGACGTCGGAGGGAGCGCCGCGTCCCGCTTTGTGCGAGCGTGCCGGCCGATGTTCGTGCAGCGGGGGCTTTGCCCTGGCAGGGGTGGTGTGGCACAGCAGCAGGAGTGACGTCTCGCTGCCTTCTCCGTGTCCCGGGGGGAAATAATGAGGGATTGTCCTAGAGAGGTCCCAGCCTGGGGAGGAACCGCGGCCGACACCTGTCCGCCTCCTTTCGGCAGCGACAGCTACCTTCAAGTTTCGTTGCAGGGATGATTTGGGGTGGTTCGTGCCTTTCCTCCCGTGAGCTGAGGAATGATGTGGAGGGATTAATTCCAGTAATGATTAATTCGAATGAGGAAAATGCAAACTCGAAGTTCTCCTTGGGCAAACAGCGGTCGTGTAAATAAATGTGTCTGGCATTCTTTGTGGTGCTTGTAGACTGTCTACCAATTACTTCTGGTCTCTGGCCGAATCAGTGGGGAGGCTGCTGCTCCTCGAGCTCAGAGTTCTTCGGCGGTGGTTTGGGCAAAATACGAATAAACACAGTTGGATTGACCTAGCATATCTGGGGTCTTGGTATGCTGAAAATGTTTGTTCTTAGGATGTTTGTGCTGTCTGGAGAGCTCCGTACCTTAAACCCCATTCGCTGAGGACTGTGACCATGTTTAAGCTGTGAAAAATAAAAGATCAACCCAAAGAACCTGTGCTTTTAGGGCTTGTTCTGCGAGACTGAAGTTTGGCCAAACTACTGAGGTGCTGTTGGGAAGGAAGTTAATACGTTAACCTGCCAGAGTAATTTAGATAGAAAAATGCACTGGCGTAGGAAATGCACCTATCTGCCTAGCTTCCCGCGTTTATCCACTGACTTAAACTGCCTGTGGTTCAGCTTTGCTGGATTAAAGTTCAGCTCGCCGGCGGGGATGGTGCTTGTATATATTTGGTGTTGCTGCCTTCTTTGTCGTGGCGTTTCTCCCGAGCGCGCAGCCTGATCTGCGGGTGCAAGGAGGAGGTGGCACAGGCTGCCCTGTGCTCGCTGGCCCCGCGGGCGTGCTCCGGGGTCCCGGCGGGGAGCTCCCTTTTTGCTGAGCTGCTCTTCCCCGGGTCAGCTTTCTGCACATTCGAATCGTCGCGTGGAAGGAGCTTTTAAATACGGGAGGAGCAGAGGGGGAGGCACTCGCGTGCAGAGGGACTAGCTCAGAAACAGCGGTAGGTCTTGTCCCAGCCCCGCTCCCTGGTGGGCAGCATTTAGTTTTGGGGTTTTCTTCAGAAAAACGGGCTCCTAGGCTCATCTGCCCTGTAAGCAGATATTTAAATGAAGGTTTCTGCTGGCGAGTTCTCCTTTTTTCCTCGTTCTGGTGTTGTGGTCTCACCACAATGCCCAGCTGTGGCATTCGCCATCACGGTGACCCTGGGTAAGGTTATGGTCTGTATTTTCTAACATGCTTCTGAGAAGGGCTCGGTTCGTGGAGGGTGATACGGGCAGCTTGAGAAACGTTTTGGATCCCGGCTCCTCAGAGCTCTCCAGCAAATCGGTTTAGAAGCCTCTTCGTGCAATACTCGGTTTTGCAAACGCTCCTCCAAGGACCTGACAGGCGGCATTCCTCCCCTCCCTCCGCAGGGCTGCACAAGTGATTACAGGGGAGGTTTCAGTTTACTCTGGCACAGCTATAGGGCACGCTGCTGCTGAACGCGCACGGGCGATGAATTCACACTGGTTCTTTCAGACACGTTTCTTTTTTTTGAACTCGATTGCACAGTTAGACTTCAGGAAGCTTAATCTGCTGTGAAGTGTGTTCCTCAAGGGTGGGAATTAGCATTCGGTAGTTTTGAGGAGAGTGTCCAGTAGCAGATACCGGTCACTTTATATCAGTCCCAAGGGCTAGGGATTGATTTTGGATGAGCTTGAGCGAGGAGAGGCTGGGCGATAGTCTGAGCCAGCAGTTTCCCATTTGAGCACTGAATTACGGCGAGTGATGTGACGGCCTCGGGCCGTTGTCACAACTTCGGACCGCGGCATGGGGGCTGCCTGTGCCCTCGGTCCCTTGCTAGGGTGGTACTGCTCGCCTCCTGTCATTGCTTCCAGCTTTCCCTTTTCCTCATGCGAGGTCAGCCCCAAATGGACTCCTTCAGACCCTTTGGGAAATGCACCCCTTCCCAGAGGTCCCATAAGGTCCCCGAAGGATCTCCTTGCATCCCTGGCTTCTTTGGGGCTTTTTGGTTACAGGGGAGGGGGACCAAGTGTGGTAGGCGAAAGCAATCCCTGTCTCTGGTGGTCAGTTTAGAAGTCCAGGATGCTGTTCAGATACCTCCTCAATCAAAAGGGAAATATTTGCTGAGTCTTTTCAGCATGGCTTCTGTGCATCTCCCATAAGCTTATGCTGTAAAACCGCCCTCCCGCCGAGAGTTTCCCCTACAGGAAGGACAAGATCCACCAGACCTTCTCTGAGTATCACAGAAGTTGAAATAATGGTGTAGGAATGTAATGGGATGTCTTTTTTTTAGCTGTGTTGTGGCTCTCAGGATTCCTACAGGAAGGTGGCTTCTAGGTGCGTAGCAGGAGGCGTTTGGAGCCAGAAGGCAGAAAAATAATATGGCCAGGTGCTGATACTGAATGCTTTGGAGCTCTCCCTTCTTTTTTTTCCCCTAAGGAAAAGATCTTCCCTCTAGATCTGCTTCTTCTGAGGGTGAGTACTTTGCTTTTCCCAAAGTAAGGGGTTCTTAAAACAAGATGATCTTGCAGTCATCTACAAATGCAGAGTTTGATGCTAGGGGAAATCTGACGTGGTGACTTTGACACCAGGGTTATAAAGATGCAAATACTCTAGGCTGCAACAATTCCCCCTGCGTCCCTTAGACTTTCCAGTTGGGTCTTGGCATCTGTTGAGGCTGAGTTCTCTGTGCTGTAGGAGTTGATTCCCTCGTGAAGGACCACGCGTGGTGCTTTCTCACCCCGAAGAAAGTATTTGCAGTGGAATTTTTGTAATAACGCCTGAAACCTACATTAAGAGAATTAAACTTTGCAGGATCCTATCAGGGAGATGCGACAGAATCGGCAAAGTTCTCTCCTTGTCTTTAAACTGGACTTGTACCTGCAGACACAGGGTAAGGAATGGTTGCAGCTGAGCACGCAACTGTGCTGGTTCAAAGGGAGACCTTCCTCTAGTAGTCCGAAAATTGAAACTCCCCTCCCATATCTGCTCCCAAAATCTTCAGCATCCTTCCTTCCTTTCTCCTGCATGCTGCACAGTAGTGCCTGCTTTATGACGTGTTGAGAAGTGTAATTTCAGTAACACTGGTAGCAACTGAGCTTAATAGACTCGGCTTGTCATTGATTTCATTAGTTTTCGATTGAATCCATTTAAACGCCTGCCCTGTAGTGTCTGTGAGCAGAGTAGATGCTGTACAGGGGGCATCAGTGGTCCTGTGAGTTTTGGAGTGTGGCCCCAAAGCAGATCTGTCCCTCGTGTGAGGAATAAAGCATCAGGAACGGGGTAGCAAACATTATTTGAGATTTGTGTCTAGGTCAGATCGGGTGTTTTGCAGGCCGGGTACTATTTTTTCTGTTGGTGGCAGTACTGCAGAAGTCACCAAAGTGACTTGGACCAACAACCTCGTGTAACCTGACGTAAAGCACCGTGTGTGTCTGCACCCTGTCAATTCGGTTCCCCCAGAGTGAGCTGTTTGGTCAAAACTTGAAACTTCATATGCTGGGGGGGGAATTTAACGCTTCTGATGGTCTCTGTGAAGCCCGTGCTTTATGTTTATCCCTACACCAGCAGCCTCGTGCTGGTTGCTCCTTCAGGAAACGCTTTATCACGTCTTTGAATGAAATTTTGTTTGGATATCAGTCAGAGTTCAGACTTGAGAGAGGTAAGAAGTTTGATCTTGCGAGAGTAACGATTGCTGAATAACAAATCCCCTCCAAAAAAGTACAGAGGAAGCTAAAGCAACATGTTGTAAGGGTACTGCACGCAGAACCCCACAAACCCTTGTTAGTAAACTGCTTGTAAGGGAAGCATAAGAATAGGACTTCAGAGCCTTACTAAAACTTTGTAATCAAAGCTAACATGAAAAAGGGATCCAGCTGTTACTGGCAAAGATGTAAACTTGTATATTGTGGACCTAGAGTGTTTGAGCAGGCAGCAGTGTTGCTGTGTGTTGTACTGGTGATAAGCTAGGATAAAAGTTGTATAGGATGCTATCTGCTTAGCGGGGCCGAGTGAAGTACTCGCGATTGCCACAGCTAATGCAGGCGTGAGGTTTGCTTAAAACCCTACATCGGAGGCGGTCAAGCCCCTGTCATCGAGAAGCAGTATCGCAGAGCTGCCCCTCCAACCAGCGTCCTGCTGCCAGGACCCTTATTATTTATTTTACTTTATATTACTTATTACTGCACACCCCTTATTGCTGGAAAGGAGCTGCTTCCTGCAGGCCTCCGTGCTGCATCCCGGTGCTGCGTGCTTCGCCCTGCCGTGCCCTAGCTCAGCATCCCCCGGCCCTTCTCTCTTCCCGGCGTTGCAGACTCCTAAAGCTTCCCCTGGAGGTGCACAGCTTTGTACAGCGCTGCCGACTTCAGGTAAGCCTTTTTGCACCTTTCGCGGGTTCCTCGTGGTCTGACGTGCTGGTTGAAAACCACCGACTTGATACGGTGCTTCGGGAGATCACTTGATGTGCTTCTCCCCTGCTTGGTGAAGAAAAGCAGAGAACAGAGCAGGCAGTGAGATTTCCAATTTGATTTTCCTGAAGCTGAGGTAAAATCAAGATTTTGATTTTTTAAACAGGGGCAGCTGTGCCCTCTCCCCGTTGTGCCTTGGCTGTGCGTACCCGTGTGTTTTGTGGTGAATTGGTCAGCTTAGATCCTGCCAGAAAAGCGGTCCCTCACCACCATGAGGGAGCTTGTGGAGAGCAAGGTTTAGGTGCAGAGCTCCTCCCTGTGAGCATCTTTCGGACTGGTGCAGCACGTGGCTTGCTCGCTCCGGCTGACAGCCTGGGAGGAGCGCTTCACGTGCTGAAGTCCTGTTTGCTGGTTGTGTTTGGGAATTCCAGCTGGCTTAGCTGAGCCCCTGTGTCAGTGTTTTGGGGTGGGATTCTTCTTAAGTAGCTCCTTAAGATGATGGTGGCTCTTTGTCCTGCGGGACCGACTCCGAGCGCTGTAGTTTTGGGACCAACAGGTTGGGTTGTGCCAAATGGAAAAGGTTACGTGGAGCTTGGTGCCGCTTGGGCACACAGCAAGGTGTCCGGTTCAGAGCAAGTAAAAGCCACCCTTGCTATCGGTGGAAGCAGGCGGCTCAGCTCTGCAGCCTGACCTGATCCAGGAGTAGACTCCTGCTCGTTTCCCAGCATCTTGGTGCGCGCTCCAACTCAAAGCAGAGCCGGGCATGAGCAGAAGTTTGTAAGCATGTTGGTCCCAGTTTCACATTAACAGCACGGAAGCTGCCCAGTTTCCCACTGGGAGTGGAAGAAGAGGTTTGGTGGCTGCTACAAAAGTCGTCGCTTTGGGAAGCTTGAAGATGCAAATTTACCCTAAAGAGATCGACATTTGAACTCTAATGGGTGTATCTGGTGAGATCCCTCCGGAGCAGGAGCGGTGGCAGATCAGTGGTGCCGCAGCCCGGCAGGCTTTTAGCTGGGGCTTGCTGCTGGCAGGCTCTGGAGCAGTCCCTTGCATAGAAAAGTCCCATGAGAAAAGCATTTAATGTATTTTTAGATGTCTTTTAAAGTAGCTTCGTGGCTGAAAAGAAACCTGCGTCGGGTCATTCGCCTGCTTACTGCAGTTTGCCCAGAAGTGCTTGAGTGGACTGTTGGCGTGGGACGGATCCAGTCGGAGACACGTGCTGACCGGGCATTGCTCGGCGCTACCAGGATGCAGATGTCCGTGGGAGGCGGCCGCCGCTGTGTCGGGAGATGCTGGCTGGGACAATAGTGGGAAATAAATGGGAGATGTCCAGCTGAAACCAGTTTTTATTTCTTTTTCCCTTTATCTCTTGGAATTGTGTGGGTTTTCCTTGGCAGCTGTGGGCAGTGCTCTTGCATGGCGCAGATTTTACAGGGCCCAAACTTGGTGTGCTCGGTGCCGTCGGCCTGAGCCGGTGCTGCAGGCAGAAGAGGGACTGCCGTCCACTTGTGCTGCTGCCAGGGGGCAGGGGATGGGCTTACAGACCCCCGTGTCCGGCCGGGAGCCCGGGCCAGGTGGAAGCTGGCCTCTTGCTGGGTTCCTCCAACAGGTACCACTTCCCTGGTCCGGTTCTTCGTGCGGCTTTAGCTCAGGTGCTAGCACAGAGGGGAGAGAGGGGTGGAAATGCTGCTTCTGGAGGTGATACCAGCTTAGAATGAGTGCTGGTGCTGAGTATTCAAGCACATCTGCCCCGGCAGGAAGAGTCAGTCGGGGAAAAGCTACAGCAAATCCTTTCCTACCAAACTTTGAGTTGCCGAGTATTTGTGAGGACCCCTGTCACCACAAGAGACCAAGGCTTGCTCCATCACTGACGGAGCTGCTGGAGTGCCGTGCTGCCCCTGGGCCCTGGTTGCACGAGCTCCCGAAATCTTTGTGGGCCCTTGAATAGGAGGAAAAGCACACTGGAGTAGGAAGGAAGCGTGATGCATCGCGCCGCATTGTGTCAGAGGCGAGAGTACCGCTGCAATGCGTGCGCGGGGCGGTGTTGTTCCTGTGGAGGCATTAGCTGAAAGCCTGGATTGCACGTATGGGGTACGATTATTCCCACGTCACAGCTACTTGGTGCTTTCCTCGGCGGGTGGGCTGGTATACCACTGTCCACCAGATCAGCAGGAGTATTTTTTCTGGGAGCCGTGCCCTGTTAGAATAAGCAAAATAGGGAAAAAGAACAGGAAGTGATGACAGGTGAGGAGCAGGGAACGGAAAAGAAGTCTACTTTAAGAGTAGCGGTATTTATGTAACAGCTAACACAAAATATTAATGTAAACAAGAAGCTGTGATTTTTACCTTGAAGCATCTGGCTGAGGTGACTCTGCAGTGAGAGTGTGTAGGCAGGGGGGACGAGAGAGCAGGAGAGTGCCAGATCGCTCTCCTTGTTCTCTGAAACGTTTTTGACCATGAATTATGGAAGTCTGTAAAGCAAGAGGAGGAGGAAGCCAGGCAAATTAAAACTTGGGAAAAGTGCACTTTTTTTTCTTGATTATTTGCTAGGGCGCTTCATAGTTGGAAGAAATAGCTGGGGGAGACTATGGCTGTGCCATCCCTTGAAGTCTTGGACTCCAGACAACGTGCTTTCTGCAAGATTTGCTTTAATCAAGCAGGTGAAACTTTGAGGACCTGTGTAACCAATCTCGCTAAATGCTGGCTTTGAATGTGAAGTGGCCGTGTTTAAGAGCGTAAACTGAAAAGTGTTGAGCTTTGCCACATGACCAGCTACATTAAATGTGTATTTAGCAAGCAAGTCTGTTTTTCTCATCCCTGTCACTTAAAATGAGCGTGGCTCTGCTAAGAACTCTTCGGAGATGCCGCCTTGCCCAAAGCCCCAAATTGCTGCTGAATTTATGCTGCCTTGACTTGAGCCCACATTTCGGGAGCGGAATTCGAATGGTGGCAGCACGGTGCTGGGAGCCGGGTGCTCCAGCGACCCCGCCACGCGTCGGCTGCGGTGCGTAAAGCTGCCTGTGGCCCCCACCTCCCACCCTAGGCATGCTGTCCCCGTCCCTGCTGCCATGCCATCATCGGCGCTGGGGACACGTGTGCCTGGCCTCATGCCCCGGGTGTGTCTCAGCGCACGTATAAGTGCCGGCAGGTTTCGGGTGGGTTGCGGATTCTCCTCCGGTCCTTTTTAAGCCCGTGCCGTAGCTAGCTCGCGGGTCCAGCCGGTCTGACGTTGGGAATGATGTAATGACCAAACCCAGCTTCCTGGCGCTCCTCTCCCGAGGGCTGAGCAGCGCGGGTGCCAGATGATGCATTTAGGCCCCAGGGAAAAGTTAATTTAACAGAACTTGATAGGAAGCAATGTTCCTTTGGGTGAACCGGACCCGCCGTAGTCCCTTTTGAAGTACAAGTGCATTGTGCTCGCTCTGCTTTCCAGAGAGCCGGTCACGACTGCAGCGCAGCTCAGCGCTAGATTTGGTAGCTGGTGCTCTTTGGAATAAGTGTCATTTAAAAAGTATCCAGCCAAGAAAGAGCACAAGATGTAATTCCAACGGAGTTGTTTTTAGAAGGACGGTAGTTTCTATTAAAGGGAATTGGCGCCGTGTGGCCTTTAGCCCTGTGCGTGAGATCAGCTTTGCGGGTGTCGTCCATTCGCCGGCTTTCTGAATTCCTGCGAAAACGGTGCAAAGCTCAAATTGAAACATTCCTTCCACGTCCACTGACATTTACAGTTAAGGTATTTTTATGGTTAACCTGTGAGGCTTTTGTGTGCAAAGCAGAGGTCCTGGGAAGGGATGAGAAACAAGCTATTTTTACTCCATCACAAACAGGGCTCGGCATGTTTATTTTAGCCTCCAGAGCCACTCAGGCCAGTGCATTTTTTTATAGTCTTCTACCGCTACTATCGGATTAAAAAACTAAACTTAAACTCTGGAAATCCCAGGAAAATAGGGTGCCATGGTGCTCCCGTGAGGTGCAGGGCCTTCGCCTGGAAGCCGCCACGCCGAGGGCCCGGCCATGGCCTGTCAGGAGGCTCGGGCCTCGTGCCCCGCTATCGCGCGAAGCCCCCCCAGAGGGGCGGCTGGGGTTTAAAAACCTGGTGTTTGTTAGCACTTGGGCAGTCCCACCCCACAGTGCCACGTTGCTGCTCCGGTCATCTCGGTGCAGGTGCCCTCACAGGTCCCCCGCAATTACCCGGCTCGTGCCGGTCTCTGAGCGTGGCTCCTGATGTAGCTGAGCGTTGGTGGGGCATGCTGTATCTGACATATTTAACCCCGGGGGCACAGCCTCTCCATGCCCCCAGCAGGCTCCTAGAGGTGAATTCGGTACCTGGGGGGTGTTTTGCCCCCTGTCAGAAGCAACCAGGGGAGAGCAGGAGTTCATGCGGTGAGGCTCTTTCAGCACGGTTGGTTGCTGTTCAGTTGACTCGAATCTGACTTTCAAAAATGGGTAAAGTAACTGGGCTCTGAGTGTCTGGTCCGGTCTCCAAAGAAAACGCGTGCTTGGCCACAGATGCATCTGCTGTGTGTATTTTGGATTAAGCAGGCCTGGATTTATTTGCGAATATTAATATTTGTGCGCTGTAGAGCATCTGCGGGCATCCACGCTCTGAAGGTTAAGCCACGTTTTGCGGGTATCGCTGGTGCACAAGAACCCATATCCCTAATGGGGTGAGAGCTTACGGGGCAGAGTCTGGGTGCAGGATCCGCCCTCCAAGCTGTGCCCTGCTGTCCCCCAGTGCTTTGAGCCCCCCAGAACCCCCGGCTGGGTTCTCCAGCTTCGCCTGCGGGCGAAGTGCTCGGGCTGAGGAGCTGCGCGGCTCTGGGCCTGCCTTTACACGGGCACGTGGAAGCTGTTTGAGGGGCAGGCAAGCGCGTTCCCTCTCTGAGCTCCCTGTTTGCAGGCAGGGTACCCAGGTTTGGGCGCAGGGTGATGCATTTTTCCCTCTGTACTCGGTTTTGCTGTGTCTTGGAGAAGAGACGTCGGAGGAGGTTTGGCACGGCTGCGGTGCAGAACTTGTGCTCTGGCGGTAGCACAAACGCAGCACCCAGAAATTACTGCTGGTTGTATATTCTGTGGCTTCGTCAGTGAGAGGAATACCTAGCTCTGGAGAGAGTTACGTTGCATACAGAGTTACTGGTGTATTTTCAGTTGCTTGTTGGCCTGTGAAAGAGGAAAAAGACTAGATTTGAAAATAAAACCACAGTTGTGGTTTTGTGAACAAAGATGTGTTAATCCACAGAGCTCAGGCTTGATGTATCAGTAGAGACCTAACGTTACAACACAGAATAGAAATTTGTAGACAAGCACCTGCAAAAACAAGCCTATGTTATAATCTAGGTAACATAGCATAGTTTTAAAAATCAGGAGCAAACTTGGCTGGCAGTCTACAGGTCTAAAATGTGAAGCATTGCGTTGCAGTTGCCTAATATGATAAGTTTTGAAACAAAGTGACTTAAAATACTTATTTATAGGAAATATACTCGGGGACTGGAATGCAACTGCAGTAATGCTTAAAATATCCCTGGAAGAGTTGTACTGCTGGACAGGGTAAGTTTCCCAAACTCTATTTTTGACTCTTCCAAAAATTTCCATAGGTTTTTCAGAAAGCTTTTCCCCTTTGTTATTTCCAAGGTTTGCTGCGTTGATTTCAGCCTGGCTTTCCCCATACTTGTTTCCTGGTTTCCTCCAAAACTGGGAACCTGTCAGGTGCATTTTTATCAACAGGAAAAGGAAGCCAGAAAGGCAGGGGGAGAGTTTCCATAACCACCTTATCGTTTGCAGCTTCCAGACCTGGAAGGAGTTGAAATCAATATGTTTGTTACTCCCACAGAATAAACAGACTTGCAAAGACTTGGGCAAATAGAGCTGGGGCTGTCTTTCTGAGGCCGTTGTGTATTTTACTTTCTGGGACAAAGGCTACTTAGACATCTGGATTGCACTGGGGATTTTAGGGGAAAAACAAATTATTAGTTTGCTGTGAATGGAGAATGACATTGATTGCTTCGCGAGTATGCTTTCACCAGCTTAACACTGCGCAGGCTGAATTCGTATTCTGGTGCTTCGGGAGGAAAAACCGCGACTGCAGCGGTTGTTTTCTGTGTCCTGGGAATGTGAGGCTGAGCAGCCCCTTCCTGACCTTCTGGTGCATTGAGAAAACAAGCTCATTTTATGGACAGTTAATTTATAGAAAGTTCCTGTTTAAATTTCCTCCAAGAGCCATAAACCCGGAGGACAGCTGCATGCATTAGCCAGCTCATCAAACGCTGCTCACACCTGGCTAGCCCTCCCTTCCCCGCACAGGGGCGAACTTCTGGCTCCTCCGTCAGCCTGGTGACTTCGGGGATCTGGCCAGGAACCCTCTGAAGAGGGGCGACCATCCCCAGTTTGTGTCTTCTGGAGGTGGCCGGTTTGCGGAGCCCGGGATATGCCGGATCTCGTGCTGCGTTCCCCCTGGCTTACAAAGCCCCCGCTGCGCTGCCTGGCTTAAGGAGCGTGTAGATGGCAATGACCACCGCAGTCTGAAACAGAAACCTGTTTTGTGCTTTCCTCCTCTTCCAGGAGTGGGGAAAGCTGCGTTTGTTTCCCGCCGCTTTCTCCCTCCTTCCCCAAAGACAAAAATAAGCAAAAACTCGTAGACTTGTTCGCAGTTGTGCTTGTTCCTCTTTCGGTGATAAAAGCCTGTGTCTGGAAGGGTGCTGACAGCAGACCCGCGGCCGTCCCGCTCCAGCTCGGCTCCCCACAGCAACCACGCTGCTACGGCTTCAGCAGGGTACGCGCTATAATAATTTTGATCCTAATAGCTAATTCTGATCGAGTTTGACAGCGGGGTCGGGATCTTAAAGACACTGAGCTCTTAGGACAGCTCTGTGATACTCGGTTCGTTTGTTCTGCCGTTCGGAGCTGCTTTTCCTCGTCTGCGTCACGGCCCTGCGGTTGCTTTACCCGTTTATTCTCTCCGACCTTCTTGCTGTCTTAAAGCTAAGGTGAAAAAAAGGAGAAACTTCCAGCCCGTATCCAGGGCTGAAAAACAGAACTGGATTCCTGCGCCCTCCATCCCAGGAATACTTGTAGGGCACTTTCTTGGGACGCTGGGAGCGGGGTGGGAGCACGATTGCTGGGAATTCGTGCCCTGGCCGTGGCTCCGCGGCTGCCCCCCCGGCTCCCGGCTGTCCCCGTTCGTCAGCCCTCTGCTGCCGGGAGGGCAGGGCAGCCTTCGCCCTTCCCGAGAGGCTGCGTGCTTTCACGCTCGTCGCCCCTTTATTCCAGGCTGTGGCGGACCGGGGCAGAAAATGACTTTAGGGTGAGTGGCTGGAGGGTGGAGACACTTTCCTGGAGCCCCCTGCTTCATCTGGTGGGAGTTCGATAGCGGTAGGACGGTGGGAATGATCAAAGGGGAGCACTCGGCTCCGTTGCAGCTCTCGCACTGTCAGCCCCTGGAAGGGCCGTGCGGGAACCTGCGAGTCAACCCCTTCAGCAGGTTTTCCCATCTGATACAAGAAAACTCTTTGGCATGCTCAGGGCCTGCAATCTCTTCATTTTGTTTAAGCTGGGGCCTGTTTCTCTTCCTTTAAATCTCCTCTGCAGCAGTTGATAAGCAGCAGGTCCTTCCACGGAGAGAAAATGCTGCAGAAAGAAATGCCAGGAATGCGAACAGCAGGTGGGGACTGGCAGATGTACTTATCAATCACGACAGACTGACAGAGCGGTTCATTCCTCTAAAGAGCTACTGTTTGCCTCCGGCTGGGTTTGCATGAACCTCTCCAGCCCACCCCAGCCTTTGCTGGGGCAGCTCTCGGGTTTTTGCCGGGGCACAGCGTGCTCCGCACGGGGCTCCGGACTGCGCTGCAGGGTCGCAGCAGCGTGCTTAATAAACAACGTGCCACGTCCTGGGGACGGGCCGTGGGAGATCGTGCTTCCACGTCGCCTAAGTGGAAGGCTGACTCGATGAGTTAATCGAATTTGCTGCGCTGTTGCTTTTCCAAACGTGACTTCATCTCTCCGAGGAGCCTGGAGTTATTTCTGTGGACCAAACCCTGTTTTAAGGTGGTGAGGCTTCGAGGGGGTTACCTGTGTTGCCAAGTGAGAAGATGGTGCAGCTCCAAGTTGCACAACTGCGCTGGTAGGAAGGGGAGCAGGACCCTCCAGTCCTGGGGCTGCTCGGAAGGGACTCGGGCACGGCGTGAGTACTTTCTGAGCTTGTTTCTTGCAGTTGCCGCTCCTGCTTTCTGAGCACCCTGCACTTGATATGGAGATGTCTTTCAGTAGCAGGACAGCCTGATTTACATGAAATAACAGGCTGAATGGTAGAAAGCCTTTATCTGTTGATCTCTAAGCAGCTTTGCCCTGTGTGCTGGCAGTGTGTGTTACAAGCAGAGCAAACCTGCTGTCACAAATGACATTATGGATGGTTTTCCCAGCCTCTAAGCTCTCATTCTGGCTGACGTGCTCGTGTCAGAATGCGTGTTATCCGAGCGCTTCGGATCCACTTCACTTCTGTGCACTGATTCTTGGAAAACCCAGAATAAGCCACAGACTCGTGGGTGCTGTGATTAGACCTTTCCTTATGCGACTCCCTGTGTTTTACTAGGCTACTCCAGCCTGCCTGGATAACGCTGCTGCATCCATCTCCGGTCTCCGTGATGTGGCTGTCCTTGAAAGCCAGCGGTTCTGTGGGATTCACAGGAACGCTGCTGACTTAGCTGATCTGTTTAAAAAATGAAGGCACATCTGCCCCGAGTCTCCTTATCAGTTTTTCTTCAGATTGTTGTATTTGGGAGGTCTTCCCTCTTTTTTTAAAGCAGTTTAGGGCCTGGAGCGAGGGCAGCAGTTTAAGCAGTGATTCCATTTGCGTGCTACCTGCTCGCGTTCCGCCCAGCACGCATCCTGACCGTGCCTGCCTGAGCTCCCGGCCGGCCGGTGAGTAACATTCCCGGGGAGCTGCTTCCAGGAGGGATCACCACGGGAAGGCTCGGGGGCAGGAATTGGGGTGCCCATAACCCCCTTAGCGGATTCCCAGTTGCGGTGCCTTGGCCTGAGCTCCCTGTCGCAGGACTCCCCCACATTAATCCTCATTTGAACTGGAATCGGTGTGGGCTGCGCGGGCTCTGAGCTACCCTTTTGCAAGGGGCAGCCCGGTTCAGCATCCGTGGTAGCTTTTCCTCGATGGAAAAGCAGCAAGTGTATCCGTGGCGCTGGTCAAACCACCTGCTGCAGAGGTTGCGTCTGACGCTTGAGTTGCATTTAACTCTTGAACTTAATTGCTAGCGCTGGAATTTCCCATGCTGTGCGTCTGCCTCGGGCTTGTTTTCAAGTTTTCAGCAAAAACAGTTCAGCCATTTCCAAGAATTAAAGGGAGAAGCGCCTTAAGTTGCGAGCGTTTAAGAAAACAAGGCAACCTTAACAGCTGGCATTGAGCATACTTGTGCCACTAGCCGCCCCTTGCTGCAGGGGACGTGCCATCGGCTCTCCGGCAAAAAAACGCCTCTATCTTATCACACCAAGGGCATCTGAAGGCCTCCAGGTGCTGCTGGACTTTATCTGGTTTCTCAGAGATGCTATCCCCTGGGGGCAGCGGCCTGGGCGATGGCTGGGGTGGGGACACCAGTGGCCCCTGGCCGGGACCAGGAGCAGGGACCTGTCCCCTGCGCTCTCACGTTGCTTCCAGCCGCGGGTGAGAAAGCTGGAGAATGGGAGCGCGTCGTGGTGCTTGCTGCGACCAGCTCCCAGGCAGCCTTAACTCAGGTACTCTGATTTTTACTTCGTTATCCGCACCCTTGATGCCTTACGTACTGTTTGCGTTACCTGCAGCAACGTCATACGTTGCTGTGAGGGTTGGGAGAGGGTGGCTTTAGGCTCAGCCTGCAGCAGCGAGCAAACTTTTGGTTGTCACGAGGTTTTGAGGGGCAGCCTGCCTTCCGCTGCTGCTATCTGTGACAACCGTTTTCCTCTCTTTTTTTGGTGCAGGGTGCTTCGGTTCAGTAATGTGGTTTTGTTTGCTCTGCGCCTTGCTGCGATAGGGTGGTGGAGGCCTTTGGAGGACAACGCTGAACTCAAATTATATACGTGAAGTCCCCAAGCTGCATCTTTCTTGGTCTTTATAGCGGGCTTCTCCCTGTAGCTGCTTACGAAGCGGTGCAGCAGAGTTCCCTGCGCTCGGTTTGGAAGGCGCCAGGCTTCAGCCTGTCTGGCGGCAGAGCTGGGAGAACGTGCCCTCTTTGGGGAGGCTGGCGAGCGAGTCCTAGCTCACTGCTGCCTTACAGCCATCGGCTGCCCCATGCCGAACCTCGCGATGCCCGTCGGGGCATCCTTTCCCGGCCGGTCACTGCGGTGTGGGCAGAGCCTTGTGGTGCCTGGTAGGGAGGAGGTGCTGGGGCACCGCAGCTGGTAAGCCAGCTTATTTGCGCTCCTCTGCTTCTAAAATATGGACTAAGCTGCTAAAAACACATTTTTTCCCTATTAAACCTGAAAAAGGCTCAAGCACCAGTCCCGAATTCCTCTTCGGAGGTGGGAGGCTGGAGGCACATCCCGGCTGTCCTCTGAGCAGTTTCTTATTGTGGTTATTTCGGAAACTAAGCCTGCCCCTCCAGGTGGAGAACTGGGAGCTGTGACCGGGCTTTGCAGCCGGCCGTGCCGAGTGACTGGGAGGTCAGGATGGGCCCTTCTGCATCACCCGCGTGGTCCCGCAGGACCGGCCAGATCTCCTGAGACCTTACAGGTCCCCCCTCAACCTGCAGTCCTTTAGTGACAGCAAGCCAAGGAAATACTGTGTAACCACTGAAGTAAGATAACATAAGCAAAGAGAAGCTTTGGTGCAGGTAATTGGGTACCTAATTGCTGTGTTTGCCACCTGGGGATCGGAATTGCTCTCTGCTCTGGAAGCTGAATGGGCCGTACTGTGATAAGCAGTTTAATTGTTTCCCCGCATCTGCTGCAGCATTATAGGAGGAAGGCAAGCTGCACGCACCTTCGGAGCTAAACAGCCTCTCCGCAACTCCAAGGCTGCATTTTTCCTGTGGTGCTTGAGCGTCTCTCTTCATACAGCCCTTATGTTCTCTGAACTGTTTATATCTGCCTATGCCGTGTGATAGCAATGAGCCATCAAGTTTTTCTAGAAAGTTTTTCAGATTTACGTAGTTGCAAGCCATAGGAATGCGAATGTGTGAGCAGTGAGGAGGGTGAGCTGGGAACGGGGTGCCCTCTTAAGCTAATTACGGGGATTCGGGCATCCTTTTCATAATGAAGGTCAGGTGAGCACTGAGTGGAAATCAACCCGAGACTGACTGCGGGGCGGCATTCAGAAGAACAGGCACGGGGCGAGGAAGGAGAAATGCGTTCGCTGTTCTGCGCTCCCGGGGAAAAGCTCAGAGCTCTGGCTCTGCTCAGGGCGATGGGAGCAGGGCACGAAGGATTGAGGAGTCCGAGCGTGCCCAACCTGGCTGAGGAACGCAGGCATGCAGGGGAGAGGGGTTTTGGGGGGATCCAAAGCGCATACGGTGAGCCAGAAGAGACAGTGCTTGGCTTGCAGAGGCATGAGCTGGTACAAAACCCAGTTGTGTGCAGGTTTAGTTGTCCTTGTTGCCTCAGAATGGCATGTGGCTCTGTTTTCCCGGGGCAAACATTGGTGCTTTAATGACTTTGCCTCCATTCCTGGGATTCCTGCAGCCTGAGCAGGTAAGTTAGCCCGTGCTTCACTTTGTTGCTTTGCGCTGGGAAAGAAGTCGGTGCAGGACCTGTCCCATCTTCTTATTCCAGGTTTTTATCCCTCCACAACTTAAATCAATGCTTTAATCTGCTTGAGCCAGGACAAGGACGCAGCTGTTGCCATCTTCCCCATCCTTACGCCGACCTGAGTCCGTGCTGCCGTCCTCTGGGCTCTGAACAGAAGCTGCGATTGCAACGCGAGATAAGAGGAACGCTGCCAGTGCTCAGGCAGTTTGGAATACAGTAAAATTTCTCCTCAAAAACGTGCAAGTCTTGTTTCCAAGCTGTACAAGATGTCTCTGTGAGACAGGGTGAAATTCCTGGATTTCTCTGCAGTGGCAAAACCTCTGGAAGCCTGCTACCAGGTGCCGTGCTGGCTAGTTAGCTGCTGCACGTTTCTTACGCTATGAGGGCTCTGTGGCTGCGTGTGGGAGAAAAAACAGTAGCTTTCCTTGTCCTTGCTGCCTCTGCCTCCCCTTCCTCCTGCAAGTGCTCTGCCTTCACCTCGGGTCCCTGTTTTATATAGCTCGTCTGGTGGCTGAGCACGTCGGCCTGATCCTGTTCCTTCAGTTATCCATGGGGCTCTCGCTGCCAGCGGGAGAACTCGGGACTCTCCAGAACAGCACGTTACGTGCCTTTGCTGCCAAATGGCAGCTTTCACTTGATTTAAGCTGAAATTTGTCAGAAATAGATTTAAAAACCACGCTTTCCTCTGGCAAGCAGGGTTTTTTCAGCCCTTTGGCCCTTCTTGCTTGTGAGGTCCGGGCGCTGGCAGGGGCGGGATGCTTTGGTGTTGGACATCGTGCGGTGCTGGGGGCACTGCAAAAGGTGCCGAAATCCCACCGATACTCCTTGCAGTGGAGTTGTGTGGATGGTTTGGCCTTGAAACAATTTCACTTGGCTCTTCTCAATACCAGAGCAGGGTGTGGAGGGCAGCTGGAGCTATCTCTGCGCTGCTGGGCCTCCCCCAGTCCTGGGGTGACCCTGCCGGGCGGCTGAAGCCATTAAAGCCCCAGGCAACACCAGATGAGGGTTATTTTTTAATTATGTAGTGCAGGCAAACAATTAAGAAAATTTAGCCGAAAGATCATTCGGTGGAATTAATGCTGTGTGAATGTGATGCAGACTTAGTGTCTCCTTTTCTTTAAGGTGCTAATCTCTGCTTTTTCATTTAAATCGCTCTTCTAGCGCCAGAGCAGCGGGGAGCAGATGGACCTGCTAAGCCAGGCATGGTCCTTCTGGCCCGGTGAGCCCCTGCCCTCGCTGCTCCGCGGCTTTCGGACCTACTGGCACGGGCCGGAGGTTAGCGTGGGGAGCAGAAAGCTGCACCTCGAAGCAGTCGATCCCTTTGCCCTCTGCTCTCTAGCAAGAGAAGGCACCTATAAAAGCGTGCACCTGCACGAAGAGCTGATCAGTTTGCGGGGTTTCGGCGGCTCCTGAATTTCTGCAGGGGTAGGATGCCCAGCTGGAAGCTGCGGACCTTTAGGGAGTTCAGCCCTCCCTGCGCAGCTGTCTCTGCCCCTGTGGCCCGGGAGCAGCGCTGCCTCGTTTCGCAGCTTTTCCATGTTACGCTTGATGGTTAAAGTTGGCACGTACCGCGTTCTGCCCAGAAGCGTTCAGAATAGTTTTCGTGAGAAACGCTGAAAGTTGCAAGTCCATGGCTGATGCCCTGGCTGCTCTGCATAAATCACTCGGTGGTAAATATATTTAAATGAGGAGCTGTGGCAGTCTTACTAGCTGAGTAATAAATCAGGGCCGAGCAAGTCCATAAAGTTGCATCTTAATGCCTTGGCTTGGGGTTGTAGGGTGGGGTGCTAAAACTGGTGGAACAGCGGGATGTTTCTAAACAGAACGTGCTAGCCCTTAGTTACCCTGCCGCAGAGGATAGAAATGATGCTGCGTATGTAACTGAAGGGCCGAAAACCGGCTTTTTGCTGGTGTGGCTTGCCTTGCTCCGTGTGTCTGCCTGATAGCAGCTGCTTGTGCTTTGCATGCCTTTGGTAGCCGCAGCAGGGCTTGAGCCGGCAGCCTGGCTCCTGGCGTGGAAGGGAAGGACTTGAGCCTTGCCTTCCAGTCCTCGCCTGGTGCCGTGACCTCAGCCTATGAGAAATTACGCTAAAAAACACTTTCAAGGACCCTCTTGAAATATTTCATTATCTGAGGAATTGCGTGGAATACCCAGGAGTTGATGATAAACCCTCGGAATGTGGCTGCCTGTCCGTAAAACCATTCGGCAAAACGACGTTTTGATGAATATGGAACCTCATCGAGATTTTCTCTTCTCAGGTTGGGCTTCGGTGCCTGCAGCCCGGGGGCTGTTTGCTGCTCACCCTGGAACGTGCAGGCGTGCTCCTTCGCCTGCGCAAGCTGCTGCTCCCAGGTGCTCCGGCGTGCCTCGCTGTCTGCCTCCGTAGCATTAGCAAAGCTAATGTTTGCCTGGTGGCTGCGGTGCTGACGTGTCCTAGGGAAGCCCGAATGCACTTCTCGGTGCGCAGGGCTGTTCTGGTGATAAAAACATGCACAAAAAAATTAAAAACTGCTTTGCTGTGTCACTGCGTGGCCAAAACGTGGGCGAGGGTCTTGGCAGCCAGCCTGCTGCAAGCCCCCACACCTGGCTCGGGACTGCCAGCAGAGCTGGAGCCTCGGAAGCGTTTCTTTTACCTGATTTTGGAAGTATGATCAGGCTTCCTAAGGAAGACTCGCAGGGCCGCCCTGCCCGCCAGTCTCTCCCTCACCCCACTGATAGCTTCTGCTTGCTAATTTGACAGAAGGGGCTTTGTACCTTTTTTTTTTTTTTTTTTTTTTTTTTTAAAAAACTCAGGTAGCCAGGGNNAAAAACCTCAGGTAGCCAGGATGGTGGGTGAGTTTCCTTGGCTAAAAGGATGCACCTAAGCTGACCTCTGGCTCCTCTGTGCGACTCTTCCAGCGTGTAATGTGGTCGGAAAGCTGAACCGGGAGGAGCTGCAGCAAGATTTCCTGCCTTGCTGGACACGAGAGTTTATCCCTCGGGGTCTTTCTCTTTTCTGTGTAGGCTCTGTAGTACTTAATAAGACAAGATGTCCAGTGGAAGCTTCCTCTCCGAGCAGGATATTCGTTTCTCTTCCATGAGGATTCTCTGAAGCCTCATAAGGGGGTTTGTTCAGCCTTTAATTCAATTAAGAAATCAGGCAAGAGATGCAAATCTTTTTAGCCTCATTTGTTTCAGCGCTCATAACTACATCTGAAGGGAACATCTCCTGCGTCGCGCAGCAGAGCAGCTTAGGAAGGAAGGATTTCGGGGTTTCAGCTGAGAGTTCAAGTGCTGCAGGGGGCTTGTGAAGGATTTTCTCCCTTTTGGAGCATGGGGCGGAGGGAAAGACTGTGGCCCCATCGGTGACAGCGCGCTGGTTTAAACTGATTCCACAAGCAGCACCCTAGCTAAAATCTGCGTTCTTCATAGCCTCGAAACAACTGCAGGGTGGTGAAGGACACCAAGGGACAGGACATACCGTGGAGACTGCCACGCCAGCTGCTCTTGTGCGTTTCCTTTGGCGTTAGCTGGGAAAAAATCTGCCCGGTGAGAAATACGCGCTAGTAATCTAATGCCTTGTAATCCTCACATTTAAAACGTGAATTTAAGAAGCGTCCTTCAGCTGCGTGCTTTCTCTTGTTGGCTTCGGGTACCCGAGCTGTGCTCTCTGGCTGGAGCTTCTGGAGCGTCCCCTAGATATTGCCTTAGGCAGCCCTTTAAACGAAGGAATTTGCCAGAAATGGTTTGTGCCTGTCGTGGGTGGGGATGGCTGAGGGATGCTCTCAGGAAGGCAGAGGCAGTCTGGGCTCACTTTGTTATACTCGAGGACTTGCGTTTCGGTACAAAACCCAAATGAGTTCTAAAACAAAAGAAAAATCACCTGTCCCATGTAAACTAGCTGGAGGCCCGTGTGAATCAGTTTGGAGAGCCCTGAATTACACTTCAGGGAAAATAACCTCCTGCACCCTGTCCTGCTGAATTTGCTTGGAGTTACGAAGCTTGCCTTCCAAAAGAGAAATCTGCAGTACAAATACCTATTTTACTGGGTGTCTCGAGTTCTGTAGTTTTTTTTTTTTAACCAAATCTTGGAAACTGATAAAGCATTCATATGCATGTATGTATACATGCCTGTCGTGTTTGTCTTCCAAATATGCATTTTTATAGCTCTTGTACGTATGTATACATGCCTGTCGTGTTTGTCTTCCAAATATGCATTTTTATAGCTCTTGTACATAAAGAGCTCTTAGCCCCAGCTTTTTCTTTGTTTTAACTTTTTGTGGTTTAATTTCCTGTGGATTTCAGCACTAGCTTTAGCTTACGTTCCCCTAAACCTAGAATTAAATGCTGGGGTTTTTACACTCTCTAGCTCTGTTTCCAGGTGAAATCAGGAGCTTCCCGTAGATTTTTGAGGGGCTGCCTGCACAGTGGAAGCTCGAGCGAAGTCAAAGCCAGGTTAACCTGAGTGCCCTTAAGAAAAAGCAGCCCTTCGCTCTGCCCTGCTGCAGCTGTATATTTAGCCTGCGTGCCCTTTCCAATTACAGCGGGGAGAAGATGCCCCGAGAGGAATGCGGGGCGTACCCGCCCCGAGCGCTGCCCTGCTATCCGTCACGAAGCGCTTCGGGAGCCAGCAGCGGTGCCTCGGTGACTCCCTCCCCAACCTCGTCCCATCCCATCCCTCCCTTTTTCCTAACCCACGTGGCCCCACCAGCTCCTGGGCAGGGACCTCCCTCGTTCCGCACTCTCCCGGGCGATGCAGTTGTTTCTCCGCAGGACCCATCCCGTACCTCTGTCGCCCTTCTCTCCCGATCCCTGTTCAGAGGATGTTTTTATCCTAATTTGTCTGTGTGCTGCCAGCAGCCAGGAAAATGGCACTCCTGACTGCAGTGCTCCTAATTACAGGGGAAAAACGATCTCTGAGGCCTCCTAAATATTTGGGCAGATAATATCTGAGTTTCCTTTTAACTGAACGCACTTGAAGATATGATCTGAGTTGCCTGTCTGGGAATAACAAAGTGGGAGGAAGGGATCGACTGCGGTTGCTAAAGCTCTCGCCAAAGAGTCAGAAGTCTCGCCCAGCCGAAATCTGCCGCTGCTGGTCACTTGTGCGGGTGCGGTGGCGGCAGCCCGGGTGCTCCCTGGCTTCGAGGCATCGCTTAAGCATGCGACGAGCAGCGTGCGAGGGCTCTTGGTGGCCCCACGAGCAGGACTTAAAGCCTGGGATGCTGGCGGAGTCAGGACCGCGCGCGAGCCCCGCGTGTGGTTCCTTCTCGGTGGCACAGAGCTCTGGTTGTCGAACAAAAGGCGCTGACCGGCAGCAGGAAATCTTCCTCGTAGCTAGAGGAAAATTAAATAACTCGGTGCTTACTCTAGCAGAATAAAAACCACATAGAGGTGCCGATCGCTGTGAGCACTTCCCCTGCAAGCTGCGTGAAGCTGCCGGTGGCACGCGTGACCTGTAGCAGCAAGCTAGTGACAGTTCAGCCAGCTCCCATCAGCAGGACGGTGCCGCTCGTCTCCCTGCCTGGGACGCACTTTGGTGCTGCTGGGTTTTGTTGTTTTTTTTTCCCCTAGCTTGTTTTTCAGCATCTGGGTTTCCTGTTGCTGACGACAGCTGCGCTGGAGAGGAGCAGAGCCTGTTACTGTGGTTCTGGTCTGTGCTGAGAGCCGTGCAGGACAGCTGTCGTTTCAGCATTAAGCCAAAAACGTGTGGATGAGCTTGTCTTTCGGAGAGGCCTCCGGTCTCGGTGTGCAGCCGTCCTCCCTGCAGGTATCTGGTGAGGCTCGGGGTGCCTTCCCTGCGGGCACGGCTTCACGGGGAGCTGAGGGTGACGTCCCGTCCCCTGCTTCGCCAGCTGTTTGCCGCTTGTTCCGCGCATGACAAATGTCTCCGGGCAGCTGCCCTGCTGCACGTCCCTCCCTGTAACTCAGCCCGGGCACAGCGGCTGAAGCTGGCAAGAGCCCGGGTCGTCTTCTGCGAACGTAAGCAGCCGGAATGAGGGAGGTCAGAAATAACGCCCGAGGAACTTGTGGCGTGGTCCTGGGCCAGCGGGGCTGGGGGGCAAAGGCTGCTGAAGCTGCCCTGGAGACCCTGCCCTGCTGGCATCTAAATGGCAGCGTCAGGAAATGCCACGTTATTGCAGGGTGATTGCTGCAGGGGCTGCTGCCCTTGTTTCGGGGCACGTCCCGAGCTGGGTGAGCGTGGAAGCTTTGCGCTTCCTAAATTTCGTCCTCCGAAGCGCTCGCTGTGCATATGATGCGTCGGGCTCGCAGTCGGTCCCGAGGAGGCCGTGCTTACTGGTTCATAAGCTCGGCGATGGGCTGCCCCCGCCTCGGTTCTGCCTCCTGCCCCCTCCCCAAATCCCTTCTCGCTCCTCCAGCGCCGCGCGGCCGCCCCTGCCGTCCCTCTGCCGGTGCCGCTGGGTTTCGTCATCCTCCTGCTCGCTGCCTCGACACGCAGCCGCCGACGGGACTCGCCCGGAGAGCCTCCTGTGGGAACACGCGCGGGAGATCTGCGCCGAGACAACGGCTCCGGTTTGGAAAGCTGCACCGGCCCTCCTTGGTCGGGTCTGGGTCTGCTCCTTTAGGGACAGGCCGCTCGCGCAGTGCTGCCTTTAACAGGGACGTTGTTAAATAAGCGGCTCAGGTAAGTGGGATTCCTCCTCGCTCTCCCAAATACCTTCTTATCTGGAGCAGAGCACGGCAAGGCAGCTACCTGGGCTTTCTGCACGCTAGGCTCGGCGGCATTAATATGCTGGCGGTGATTAATTACCACAGCCCACTGATGTGATTGTGTAATCGGGCAATTGGATTAGGCGCAGCGGGACCGAGACTCACTGTGCTGGTTCTTGCAGAAGCAGCGGTATCGTTGGCCACGAAGACGAGTGATTTCTAGGGCAGCCGCGCTCCTGCTGGGACTCTGCTCCCGCTTCCTCCGCGGGCAGAAGGCAAGGTCCCCGAGATGTGTGGCCGGCAGGAGCCGCTCTGCCCTGGTCCCCCCCTTCTTTCAGTCCCATCTTCTGTCGGCTCCGTTCTGCGTTCCTGAGTAATGAAGTAGTGCGTGTCCTCAGCACGTCGGTGGGCCTTGTGGCTGCGTGGAGAAGGAGCAAGCTCCAGCATTGTCTTGACAAGTCAGCATCGTATCAAGCGCGCTATCACATCAACATCACCAAGCAGGCCCGGCTCTGTGTCGGAGATGGGGTTTGGCACTGGAGACCAGGCGTCAACATTGGCACGTGCACCCAGCGCCAGGACTGAGGCAGGTGTTGGTGCCGACTTTGATGTTTAATCCAACATCTCGGAGGTTCAAAGTTGAGACCAAAAGAGCTCTCACAGAAGCAGGAGGATAAAGAGAAACTCGGTTCTTTCAGAAGATCAGACAGAACAAAACATCCTGAAATTCAGGACTAACCTGAACCTTGTGTTTGTTCTGCGAAGCTGGGCAGTACCGATCCTGCTGGAAGGAGCGCTCGGCCACGCGGGGAAGCTGGGGTGGTCCAGCCTTCCCCTGAAACCTGCAAGTGCCGTCTAAACGGGTGAGCCCTGCGGCCTGATGCTTTCCACAGATCGGCACACCGCTGCAGAACACTATCTGTATCGGATTTTTGGCCCTTGAGCTTGTGTGAAACACTAACCTCTGAGCGTTGGGATTTCTGATCCCTGAGAGCTCCCTGCTATTCGCCGCTCATGGAAGATGATCCCAAGCGCTGACTTTTTCCGCCTGTGACAGAGATGATGTCTCGCACAAGTGGGTCTGCGTTTTGCAGGGTAATACCTCATGAGATGGTTCGGGCTCTTGAACTTCCCCGAGGCACCGCGCAGGCCCCCAGTACTTGTGCCAGTCTCACGTAGCGTTTGCTCCGTGTCTTCTGCACTTTCATCTAGACTCGTGCTGACGGGGTTGCTGGCTGCCCTGTCCTGGCTATCTAGAGCTGGCCTGCCCTGCCTCTCGGTCCCAGCACGCACGCTCGGCGCGTGGTGCGAGAGTCTGGCACTGCTTCAGCTTCTGCCGGTTGTTTGGTGAGGTGGAGCTGCGTCGTTACGAGGTTTTCTGGTGGGGTAACTCGTTCTCGGTTCTCCTGGTTTTTCTTTTGAGCGGCTGCTGAATTCCTCCTATACCTCCTCTGTGCTCCGCTTCCGTGTGCTGAGACTGTTCTTCTGTAGTCTCCCTAAAATGAAATTCTGAATTTGTGTGACCTGCAAGTGTCAGACTAGATCTTCACGGCCAGTGCTTGAATTGCTTGGCTGAGGGGCACGTATCAGCCAGGCAGCGCTTGTTGCCTGCTCCAATAATTCTTTCTGCAGCGGGTGATGACTTCATCTTCCTCTCCTGCTTGCCACAGATAGCAGGAGCCGGCTCCTTTCTGCCCAAATACTCCTATCCATCCAACAGAAACGCCCTGGGGCAGATCACGTAGTTTGGCTCAACAACACAGAGCCGCCCCGCGCTCCTGCACGGCTCCCCTCCAGCCGTGACGAGCCAGGGGCAGGGGCTGCAGTAGAGACGTGGTGCCGAACCTCTCCGGGCGCCTTTACAGCTCTGCGTGGCTGCACGCTGGGTGTCCGTCTGTCTGCGTGGCTGGACCAGCGGCGTTCCTCCTCTGCTCAGGCGCGGAGGCTTAGCGCAGCTGCGATGTTTCCGTGCTGATAGCATCTCGGCTCCGCAGCAGCCACCTTCTTCAGCTGCTGCCGCCTTCCTCCCCCGGCTGCGGGCCTCCGTCCTGCCCGTACTTGCTGCACGGGCTGCTTTCTAGTCCCTCACAAGCAGGACTTGCCAACGAGCAGGCTTCAGCAGAGGTGTAGCTCGTGGACAAGGTGCCATTGCCCGTAGCCCACGCTCCGTGGAGCTTGGAGGCAGTTCCTCTTTCTGCTTTTTTAAGGCACTGTGCAGGAGGAGAATCCCCCAGTTTCTTGCTGTGATGGTCAGTGGCCTCACCAGGACCTCTTGAGGATTCTTGCTCCGTCTCCATCTCGTTCAGAATGAGCAGGTGTGTCCTACATGGAGCCTCTTGGATGTTCTCCGCTGGATATCCACTGTGGTAGCTCTCTTCTCGTTGAGGTGACTCTGGGTTCATCCAAAACCAGCTGAAATTTGTCAGATTCCCATCTTCTGACCATGCAGGGAGCTGGTAGGAGAGCTGGGGCCCTGTGGGAAGCGGGACCTGTCGTTACCAGCCCAGCCACTTCATTCCTGGTGGTGATAACCTCCGGAGAAGCAGCTCAGGGGTTTCACTCCAGGTAAAGGCCACCATGTGCTCAGGTGCCTTTGGGAAGAGCCTGGACTTGGCTTCCCTGTTATTTCATCCGGTGTATTCCTGTCCGGGTCAGTTCAGGCAGTCAGTTCAAGAGCCGTGGGGGAATGGGCTTTCTTCTGGCTCTGGCTTCTCACACGTCCTCCCAGCCGCCTGGTTCTAGGGTGAGCAACCGAGTCCCATCTCACCTGGTATTCCTGGAGCCTTGGACGTCGCAGTGGCCACAGCCTGCCTGTCCGGAGGCTCCAGCAGCGGCTGTGCCCTGCCCTGTGTGTCCCTGTGGCTCAGAGGTGGCAAGGTTCACATGCCCGTGCCCGGCTGTGCCAGTGAGATGTGGACCTGGCCATACGGGCAGCGTGGCCTCGGGGCGTGCAGTGTGCTGTGCTGCGGCGATGGACTTCTTTTAGATTCGGGTATGGGAGAGGTTTAATCTTGACAGGCAAACAGCTTCAGGGGTGAGGAACTCTAAAGCAGCCTCAGAGCCCGAGGACTTGACGATGTCCAGAATAGCGCAAGCGCTGCGTCACCCTCGGAGCCCTGGAGGGTGCCTGCAGTACGTCTCCGCTCCGTTCGTTGGCTGGCCGGCTCCAGAACCTGCCAAATTTTTGGTAGCTTTGCACGCTGGGGCAGCTCACAACCCTGTTCACGTGCTCTTGCGAGGGGTAAACTCAGAGACGAGAGCCTCGGGATAGGTAGGAGGGCACCCAAATGGAAGCACCCAACGCGCAGGTGACCGGCTGAGCCCCAGCCCGGCTTCAGCTTGCCGTGACGGGCCACCTCTTGCCGCTGCGCTCTGCCTCGGCGTCGGTCGCGTCTGCCCAGGTGCCTTGTGGCTGCCTCGGGAGGCTGTGGCTCCAGCAGCAGCACGGCTGCGTGCGTGGCAAAGCAGAAGGGTCTCATTTCTCCGGAGGGAAATAAGTCAGCTCTTGCAGCTAAATCAAAAAGCTGAAACGAAGAGGGTGGTGTGGCAGGAAGTCCTCTGTCCATCGCAAGGAGGACATGTGTTAGCTGGCTGGCTTGGACATCCTAATTAACGTGCTGATTTGGTTTCCTTTCTTTAATCAGGTTCCCAGGATCCCTAGGATGAGGCTGCTGTGAAGGAGCGGCGGATCCCCTGCCTACGCTGCCGTGCCTGCAGATCCCCGTGGTCCCCTCTCCGGCCGAGCACCGTCCCCAGCGCCGGCGGGCAGAATGACTGCTGGGCATGCGCTGCAGCCCCCGTTCCTGGGGAGGACTTTGCTCCCCGTGCTGCTGCTGGCGGCCTCTGCTCACTGCCACTGGCCCAGCGAGCCGGCAGAAGTGGTGCGGGACTGGGAAAACCAGCTCGAGGCCTCCATGCACTCGGTGCTCTCGGACCTCCGAGAGACTGTGCCGGCCGTGGTGGGCATACCAGACAGCTCCGCCGTGGTGGGCCGCTTCTTCAGAGTCTCCATCCCCACGGATTTAATTGCTTCCAATGGAGAAGTAGTCCAGGTGAGAAATGTCGTTCCCCGAGGCTCATTTTCGGTTATGTTCTTGCAGGAGTCAAGCTCGTCGCCCCACGAACAGGGGGGTCACGAGGGTTGCTGTGAAGCATCTCTGAGGTTCTCTAGGACTATAGAAGAAGAATTTTTTTTATTTTTTTTTTTTTAAGAAATCGTTTTTCTTACCTCATTGCAAAGTTTCTTTCCTCTATAGTAAGGCAGAGAGGAGACGCCTCTCCTCGGGGACGACCAAGCGGGTTTGTTGGCTGTGTTTAAGCTGTGAAATCCTCAGCCCCTGGAACGATGGGCACGTTCCCGAGGAGATGTTGCCTCGGGATCAGGGCAGCCACAGATTCCCTGGGCCTGCTGCTCTGACACTCAGGGAGCTTGCTTCGCTATGGTAACAAAATATTGTTAGGCAAATAGACCTCGTTCTGTGAGCGGGGCTCTGGACTGTGTTTGACACAGTCTCTCCTGACCTTGTCCCTAGGTTCCCATCTTTCCCAGGAGGACTTGTCTTTTTGTCTGACTTACCCTCAAGCTGCTGGCACTGCAGGCACCCAAAAACCGAGCTTTGGAACCAGTCCTGGGGGCAAGAAAGCGGCAGAATAGCCCGGAGGAGGATAGACATGCTGCCAAGCACACACTTGTTAATCTCTCGTCCTTTTCTGGAAGGGTGCTGAGAAGTTGTCGTCTTAGCATCTGCTTGCTTGGGTGGAGAGTTCAGAAAATTCTGTTTCTAAAAGAAAACAGAAAATTACCTTCCAATCTTAGACGTTTTTTTTTCAGAAAGCAGAATTGAAAAATATTTTTAAAAATCCATTTGGGGGATATATTATAAAAAGCCAACCTTCTGGTGTGTCTCAGAAGATCAGAGGGAGGTGGAGAGAGCAAGTCAGGAGGCAGTCTGACATCTCAGCTTCTCCGTGAAGGCAGGTTTGTTTTAGCTCTGCGTGCTGTCGTGCAATTATCTCAATCCAGATTCGCGATCTCGCTGTCTCCAACGACAGCGCCGGGACCGCGACGTGCCGGTGGTAGGCAGAAAATCTGCGGGATGCATCTGTTCCCGACAGACTGTCAGATGGGGAAGAGGGAAGCGGTTGGGGGAGCCCCGGACTGGGGGAGCTGGAGGTGGGGACGGGCCAGTTTCGAAGCAAGGGCCGTGACGTTCGATTTACCCTGCTGGAGGTGGCTTTAAGCGCTGCCAGGTGAGGAGCACATGGCTGCTTTTTGAGCGCAGAACACCTCTCCGATGGCACGGTGAGCGCCCGGCAGCTGCTCTGGAGGGAGCAGACTCTGCAACGTGAGTCTTGGGGAGCAAGAGAGTTGTTCAGGGCTGCTGTGCCCTTGAGCCCTACACCCGCTGCATGGCTCCGTGAGCGGTGGGTGCTGCTCCCAGGACCGAGGGAGCTGTATCCTTCTCTTTGAATTCCCCTGTACTTCAGAGAGAGCTGTCAAGACCTTGATAAATGGTAACTGGCTTAGTTTTGTATCAGTGGCTTGTTTTGGTGTTATCTAATGGCGACTTTGACAGCAAGAAGTCCTTTTCCGTGTTTGTATAACACCACAGCTTCCTCGGTCTCCTTTTCCTGGCACAGCAGTCATCTTTGATAGCTCCAGCAGCTGCAGAAAAACTCTGTGATACGTTACTCCAACCCCATCTAATAGCTTCGAACAATACTTCTGCCACTTTGGAGTCGAGGCGTGTTTGCTGGTATCAACAGGTGCTTGAGGAGCAGCAAAGGGACTGCTGGAGCAGGGCTGCAGGAGCAGTTGCTAGCTGGGTGCCGTTCAGCAAAGGCTGGGAGCGATTTCCACGCTCATACATGGGCTTGCCTGAATGCACATTGCATCTGTTCACCTTGAAATTGATTTTAGAAGTGAGGCAGGCTCTAGGGCAGTGTTACTGGCCTCGCTTAGCTGGTGCATCTGGAAGGTCTCTCCCTTGGAGCGAAAGCTGCGTTGGCTGCCGAGCATAGCCGACCTTTCCTGTGGGGGATTGATTCCTGGCCAGTGAGAACTGCGTAGGCAATTCTGGAGTGCTGGGGTCCTTTTTTGTTTTACCAGAAAGTTTCAGGGCAAGCTGCTCTGTTCTTTTTCTCAGGCTGCCTTGTGTTTTTCAGCCAGACCAGTAAAAGCATAATGCATTTGGACCTAGGGAGATGTGCTTGCCTATACTCAGTCCCCTTAAATTTCTAAGAAACTGGATATAATCTCATTTAAAAAAAAAAAAACAAAAACTTGTCCCCAGACTTGCAGGAGCTCCCCATCTGGAGCCTGAAGAAGGTCTGATTGCTTCATTTCCAGGTAATTCCCCCTATTTCTAGGCTCAGTTTGTACTGCGGTGGGGAGCGCCTTGAAGCTGCTTCTCAGATCCTCTCCCTGCTCATTAGCAGATTCCAGCCAACCGTAGACAAAATAGTTTTCTCTGCAAACTTGGTTGTGGGATGGAAACAACGCCAGGCATTCGCAGCGCTGCGGAGGAGTGCCTCACGGGCGCGCGCTCCCGCGCAGATCCATGGGCTCCGTGCGTAATCAGGTATGCGCTCCTGAGAGCGGTTCCCTGCCGCCCCCAAACAGCTTAAGAGCAGGTGAGATTTTATGCTTAAGTACAAAAGCAAGTTTATTCCAGTGCTCTCGGGCAGCTAGTCAAAATGCAAAGGTGGACACACAGAAAAGAAGTAAAAAAAAAAAACCTGCCAACTGCCTCGTGACTTAATTAATCTCAGTCTCTTTTCTGCATTGCTCAGAGCCAGCTGCCAGTGTGGCTTTGTGTCTGGGAATTAGGAGCCGGTGCCTTTACGTACGTGTCGCACCTCCGGGTGGTGGCTGCAGCACTGGTGGGTTTTCAGCTCTTCCTTCGGGTGCCCATCCTGCGGCTTCCCCACCACGGCAAGGCTGCTCCCGGAGTCCGAGGTGTCCTGGATCTCTGTGTCCCACCTCCACCAAGGGCCTTGCGGAGCCTGACCTGTTGCAGGCGTGCTCGGCTGTGTCCTGTTGTTGGAGAATTCATCATGCTCGGGCCTAAAACCAGTTGGATTTCCTGTTCCTGTTGCTTCCCCTTGAAGGCTGTTCCAGAGTTTGGTTGTTCTGATTTAAAAATGCAGCTTCTAGCCTAAATTTAGAGTGGCTAGAAATATTTATACGTGCTGCCCTTTAGCTTAAACCTCTCTTCCACCTTCATAATATTTACTTCCTTTATGTATTTATAAGTGACAGGCATATTCCCATCTTGATTTTATTAGGTTAAACAAGCTGATCTCTTTGGTCTTTCCCCATAAAATAAGCTTTCTTTTCCCTTCCTCATCTTTGCAGCTGTCTTCTGCACCTCTTCCAGCTTGAGTTTATTTTTTTTTTGTGGTCGCATGACCAGAGCTATACAAAATACTCTAGGTGAAATTTTACCGGAGCCTTGTATAAAGGCATCAAAACTTCCTTTTCTCTGCTATAAATAACCCATCCTATAACTGCGTGCTTTTCCATGTCCGCCTTACTTCAGCTCAGACATCTTGTGATCAGCTGAAGTATCCAAGTCTGTAGTTTTTTTTTTCTGCTTCCAATTCATGAGATCCCAGAAGAGCACATCAGCCAAGGTGCGTGATCTTTGATTTTGCGTTGCATCTTGGTCTCTGTGAGGTCTGACAGTCCGCTTTTTAAAGTTGTCCCATTTTTCCTGCATGAAAATCTAAGCCTCCCATTGCTGTCCGAGCAGGAACACAGATAATCAAGGCAAGGACAGCAGCACTAACACTTAGAGCACCTTTGTCAGAATTTGGGACGTGGCTCTTGCAGCACGCGTGGCATGCTCTCATTGCCCCAGGGATGATGATACCCACTCGCAGATCAGGAAAGCCGACACTGGGCTTGGCCCACCAAGGAAAAACCATACAAAGGAGGGCATTTATGTGGTGATGGCGTCCATCCTGGCTTCCAGAAGTTGATCTGGCTGACGTGAGAACAGTTGTAGAGAGCATCTGATATCTCCACGTCTGTGAGAAAGGCTGTCTGACGCCGAGCTGTGAGCCAGAGGCTGTGGCAGCGTTTCTGTTGTCTGGTTGCAGGAAACAGGAGACATCTGGGCTTCAGATGCCTCTCCAGAAACAGCAGGCAGTGCACCCAGATCTTCGTATTAAGTGCAGTCACAAAGCATGCACCTAAAATACAATAGTTAGGTAATTTTTTAAAGCTTCTGCGTTCATAACAGTGGTCAAATCTGCTGAATCTGCTCTTCAGCTGATGCTAACAAGTTTCCAGGTGAGCACAGCTGAGTCTTCCTGGTCCTGGCTCCTGATCTTGGGGGTTTGAAGTGCACATCTCACCAGGGCTTTGTTGGGAAGACAGATAACACACGTAGCGGGGCCCCAAGAAGCTGCTGCTCTGTGCAAACATAGCTGGTGGCCAAGTGATTAGAGCCACCAAATTAACTCGGTTAGCAGCTGTACGTGATGCGTCCGTGCTGTGAGTTTCTGGGGGCAATGAGAGCATCGCATATTAATCTGGGCAAAAGGGAGTCCTGCTTTCCGAACAGGAGCCTGACTTTCCAGTGGTTGTTCTATTTGCCAGCTGTTGGAGTGGCTTGTATCGAACAGCTTTACTCATCAGACTTCAGGGACCTTGTTTTCTAAACAGGACCCATGGGGACCGAGTTGCAGGAGCCCTGAGGTGGAGATCTGCTGTCAGTGCCGCGCGCGGTGTCGGCCCCACTCCGACGCAGCGGTCTGGACAAAAGGCCAGGCATCAGGAGCCAGCCTTGAAGTACCAGGACGCACTGAGTTTTATGGAGGAGAAGCACAAAATACTGATTTTTCTCTTGCGGCGATCCTTCTTTCAAAGATTTTTAACTGAATGTGAACTTTAATGTAGTGGCATTTCTCAAAGTGGGGGGGATAAGCAAAGAACGCTCCTGAGGGGCTGTGTGATCGAGTTGGGTACCTTAAAAAGCTCCGTGCATTGAACCATTTGAGCTTCAGCTCATTCCCGGGGTCCCCAATTTTCTTTGACTACCTAAAAGACGTAGCAACAGCAGCTATTTACAGGGAGTGCGTTGGGATAAATGGCAACGTCTGGAACAGGTCCAGGCAAAGGACTTCTTGGGCAGGGCTTTGCTTCACCACGATGCTGCAATCAGAGAGATAAGATGAGCTGATAAGATTTCTGCTGGGGGGCCGAGGGGGCTGCTTATCTTTTTCCTGCAGCAAAACAGAGTCGGGGAATTTGGCATTTTCAGTGCACGCTTAGTACCAAGCTCTGAATTTGGAGGAGTGGAAAATGTGACTCAATCTAATTATAAACTAGCTTTTCAGCCAGGCCGGGAAGTTCCTTGTTTTGTCCTGCTCTTACGGGTTGTTGCCCTGAGCATCCGGGGAGACCGAGGCGAGATGGCGGAGTCCTGTGAACGGGCTGACCCGAGATCGCTGGATCAGGCTCACCGTTCCTTGCCGTTCTCCCGACTGCCAGATTTCCAGTAATCTGCTGATCGCAGGAATAAATTGCAGGGCTGGTGAGCCGTGCAGCGGCAGCTCTAAACCCCCAGCGCTTGGCATCCCGCTGTGTGGTATTTTCGCTTCCCTTTGGCCTTTTGCTTACAAAAAGTCATGCTGAAAGAAGAGACCGACTCAACTTTTCTTTTTCGGCCGTTTGAGGCTTTTCCTGCCCCGCGCTCGCCCCCGACCACACGGGGAAGCGGGGTGTGGGCAGCCCCGGCCCCTGGCGCGGGCGGGCTGCGGCCACTCGCCCCGACAATAAGGCCAAACAAACCCTTCCAAGCTGGCTGCCTGAACCGATGAAAGGGGGATTTCTTGGGACACTCAATGTTTTGTCGTGACCTCCCGGTGAAGCAGCTGTTGTGTTCCCTTGCCCAGGCAGAGCGGGACTCTGAATAGTGCCCTTATAGCAAACGCGGAGGCGCAGCTGGAAGAGAAGCCGTCATGGAAGGAGTATGCGAGAATGGCACGAGCTGGGCGAAGCCGCCCCGGCGCGAGGCCATTTTACGGGTCGGAAAGAAGCTGGTGAAGCAAAGCAGGCAGGCAGGCTGCCTCGACATGGCATCTGCAAAGGGAGGGAGCAGCTTCCCAGGCAGGGGGCTTCGCTTGCCCGCCCGATGCTGGGAGGCGTGGATGAGCAGCAGTGTAACGTCTCGGTCAGGTTTTCATAAACACGTAAAAGTGGAGCAGCTTTGCCACCTGGTTCTCCAGGGACCGAAGTTTGAACCCCAAGTCCGAGGGCTGTACCTGTGGGTACAGCCTCTGCCACCTCGCTGTCCCTCAGCTTTCCGAGCCACAGGGTTTGGTTCTAGGGCAGCAGTGCCAGTGCACAGAGACGTCCAGGAGGAGCTGCACGGGGCTTCCACAGGGACCCGCTGAGATGTGGGGTTAGCTTACCCGCCCTGAGCCCTGTGAGCAGGGGGAGCAGCGATTACCGGCTGTTCCCGCATCACTTCCAGCCTCTGAGCAGAGATGGCGAGGTCCTGCTGGTAGGGAAGGCTGCGATTCCTCCCTGCTTGCCGTGCCAAGTCAATGCAACTTCCCTTTCTTCAGACCGAGCTGCTCCACGGCCAGCACCGCCCTAGTGCCTGCCCATGGCACTGCAGCTCGACCTGGCTAGCAGAACGCTTCAAAAGGTGCCCATCACCGCTGCTTCTGGGCCTCGTCTTGCCACGCAAGACCCACACTATGTCCTAGCTTGCTGTATTTCAGGAAAATACAGTTTGGGGCTGAGACCGCCTGTTGCTGCTGCTGACACGACTACCCCTAGCAGGCGGTGAGAGGAAACCCGGCCTTAGGCAAACAGCTTAAGTTTGACTCTTTCTTTGCAGCTATATTTGCATTCAAATTGTCTCCTCGTTTCCATTTTCTTTCCCCTGCCCGGTGGTTAATTGCTTGCAGAAGCCTGAGCGCTGCAGACATTCAGCGCTGGTTGGGTCAGTCGCCCTGAGCACAGTTCAGCTCGCCCTCTATTCACATGCAGAGAGGGCTCCGAGGTCTGGTGTTTCTCATTATTGGCCATGTGTGTTCGGGTAATGCTGAAGGAGCAACCCAGAAGGGGATTCTGTTGTATGGTAAATTATCAGTAATTATACTCCAAATGAAATTACTGGCAGACAGGTCTGTCTGTCAGCAGCAGCCGGGCACAGGGAGAAGAGGCAGTGGAAGATCTGGCAGAGCTGCAGGGGCACCCGCACCCAGCTCCTGCCCGAAAGCGGTCAGGAAGGTTTTGGGACTGACTTGGAAGTGCTCAGGAAGCACAAACGTGGAGTCCCGGGCTGCCACCGGTGGCGGGGGTCTTGCAGCGTGGGCTGGGGAGGTCCCACTAGATACCTGCAGGGCCAGCAGGGCTGGATATTGGGGTGTGCAGATCCTGGCAAAGGACTTGCTGCCTCCTTTTTCTGCAGGATTCAATGGAAGGAGGAGGAGGAGGAGGAGGACTGAATACTTGGAGGATTAGAGGGAACTTTTGTAGGCAAGAATGCGTGTGGTTTTTTTTTTTCTTTGCCTGAATTCCCTTGGAGGCAACAGCTTTGCTCACTTCGTTTGCTTGTCTTTGTCTTACTGGCTACAGGGCTTTGAGATCTAAGTTTAAAAAACAAATCAAATTGAGCTATCTTCCTTTCTGAGCTGCCTGCCTGCTCTCGGCCAGCCTAAAAATAACAGGCCGTGTGTATCTGAAAGGACTTTGAGCAAGGTCTTCAAAGCCAGCCAGGCCACTGTATGTACTTAAAACTGCGAACATGGCTAATTTTTTAATGGTCTTCAGTACACTGCGGGGCTTGTGTAATCTTTAGCCGATAAGCATTCATTTACAATTATCTCAAATAATGGGAAAACAAAGACAGTCTTTTTTCTTGAGCAACAGAAGAGTTATTTTGAAACCAGACCCCTTGTGGGAAGTGGCAGGGCTTAGGGCTGATATTTACTGTGCGCATGGAGAACTGGAAAACTTTGGACATCAAAACTAGAGATCCCGAATCATTAACTATGTGTAGCCTTAACAAATACCGTTTGAAGCAATATTTGAAGGAAATATTGCTAGAACAGAGTCCAGGGCTCCTCTCTGGTCTCAAGCACAGCAGAATACCTTAACAGCAGCGACCGTGACCAGGAGAAACCCACGCGGAGGGCTCTGCTGGTCAGCCTTCGCTTAGGAACAAGTACTTTTGTTCAGCCTCAGCTATCGGGCCGGGATAACCGCCTTGGCTATCCGGCCTGATCCTGCGGGGCTGCACCGCGTGTGCGGGGGAGCCGTGCTGCCGGTGCGGAGCTGGTCCAGGCGGAGCTGTGCCGCGGGACAGCTGCAGCTCGGTGCCTTCCTGAAGGTTCCCCCGGCGTAATGCACGTAAACTGGATTTTCGTAATCACCTTTTGCAGAGCCTTTAGAAATAGTCCACACATCCTCCCCGGTTGAGAACCAGCTAGCTCAGCTGTTTTTAAATCAAGTTGAAGTGGTTTTATGAATGTTTTGCAGCCATCCCATCCGTGCTAGAACAAGCTGTCCTGGCAGGTGATCGCCTGGCCTGTTCTTGTTTTTCGGAAGAGCCTGGCTTTTGGTGTTAACCTGGCTGCGGTTTTGTTTTTTAGCATGGGCCCTAAAGAACGTGAGAAGTGTCCCGAGCGTTTCCCTAAACCCACTCGAAGGAAAGCTGGAGGCAGCCCTGTCCTTGTCGCCGGCAGGAGGCTCTCCTCTCACGCACGGACCTGTCGCAGGGTACGCAGCTGTGACCGGCTGTGGACCCAGAAGGGGACCTTCCCGTGCCCACACGCTGCTCTTCTGGGCCGGGCAGGGCTTGGCCCCGTGTTCGGGGGGGGTCAAAAAATGGGTTTCAAAGCAGGAGTAGTCAGACTGACCCCTGCCTCGATCACCATCCTTTTTGCACCTGAGGTTGGCCACCGTTTCTAAGTTTGTTCGGTTGCCAAACAGCAGTGTTAGGAGCACCCAGGACTACGGAGAGAATCGCCTTGTGCCGTGAGCCTTGCCGCACGCCTCTCCTTGGGTCGTGCAGCAGACGCGGGGAAAAAGGGAGCAGGAAAGCTGGGGAGCTGGGATGTGATCCCGTAATTACGGGCTCTCGCAGAGCGCACAGCCTGGGAAGGCTTGTTCCAAATGTAGCCTGAAATTACACGTTCTGCATGCATTTAAACCACTCGCTGTTAAAGTTTTTATTATTCTAGATTGTGTAAGCCTCAACAGTGCCGCGGCTTTGTCCCGACGGCGTGCGTTTGCTCCTCACGTGCACCCAGCCCTGCCTGGCCTCCTGCCCAGGGGCAGGTTGGTGGCTGGTTGTGGCACGAGGTGACAAAGTGTCGCAGTCCGGCTCCTGCTACTCGAAATGCAGAATTGCACTCGGGGCTGCCCTGACCGTGCCCGTGTCCTCTTCTGGAGCAAGAAATGCCCAAGAAAGGACAACTTGTTCCAGCCGGAGGGGGGCCTGGCCTGGCGTGCCCAGCTCAGGTGAAGGGCTGGCTTTCCTCTGGGCCACCCGGGGTAAAAGCAGCTTCTGTTCTTGCTGCGGTGGGGAGGAGGTTGCTAGCTGCAGCAGCACTGCCAAAACCCACCGCTTTCTGCCAGGCAGGCAGCTAAACAGTGAAGCGGAGTGGAAGGATGTTTGCGTCTCGGAGCCTGGGTTTGGGTGGGATACGTCAGGACGGCTTTCTGCATCTGGTGCAAGCGGGAATCCTGATGTCCTGCTCTCTGACATTGCTCGTTAGGAGTTAACTAAAAGATGTGCTAACAGCTTTAAACTCTGCTCTATAAACCGTACCGAGCACGTGTCTCGTGATGTGCTCTCCAGCTTGTCCGGGCTGGCAGAAAGCGGGGCTGATTCTTTGCAGATGAGAGGAAGAAGGGTGTTGTCCGTGCAGCGGCGGCTGAAACCCTCTGCTGCTCTCGCACAAAAGCTTTCTCGTGCTGCTCTCCCCGACAGGCTTTCAGGCCCTACAGTATCCCTGCAGCTAGCCTCTTCTCCTTGATTTCCTTACCCTTTTGAAGTAGAGGCTTTGTTCTCTGCGGATGAAAAGCACAAAAATAGCCAGCAAAGAGAGCTGGACGTGGCGCGGCTCCGCGAGCCTGTCCATGGAGCTCTTGCACAGGGGGTGGGAAGAGGCAGCCGGGGTGCTGCGCTGCGCCCAGCAGGCGGGTCTCGCCGTCCCCTCGCGCTGCTGAGGGGAAGAGCAGCGGTGACCCTAACCGTGGGGAAATCCCACCTCTGCTTACATCGCTGCTTCAGCCGGGACTGTGGTTTGAGGGGAAGGGTCATGCTCCTGCATCGTGTTCCGCTAATCCGTGCCACCAGCCCTGTAAAAATCACTTTTCCTCTTGACCTAAAAGACGTAGGTAAATAGCACGCTGGAGTCCTGCACCTGTTATTTCTAGTCTGCAAAAGCAAGTTATTACATGAAAGTCAAATCCTTAATTTCAAGCCACCTCCAAGTATAAGCCCCGGGTTGCACGCCGTCCTGTGCGATGCCCTGGCTGAGCTGAGTGCAGCAGGTGAGGGACACGGGGCAGCAGGGGCTGGAGGGGAGGAGAAGGGCGAGGGAGGAGCGCAGTAGCTCTGCTGTGCCACAGAACCTCACCCTCAGCTTCCTCACTGTCCCCGTGGCTTACACTCCCCTTCTGCCCCCGGAGAAAATGAAGCGCTTGTGCTCGGTGGTTGCACAGCAAGCGCTGGGGAGCGGGTGCCTGCAGGCGAGAGACCTTTGCAGGACTTTAGGAGCCCCCATGGCTCCTCCAGCCTTTTGGGACCGGCACACCCCGCAGAGCTGGTCCTCATCACCATGCTGAGGAGATGACACGGGCTGCCCCGTTCCGGCCAGGCTGTTCCTTCCCTAGTTGTTAGCCTTCAGATTTTTTTTCCTTGATCCTTTTGATTAAACGTTATTGCCAGTAGAATCTGTCCTAATGCCCTACTTCTAAAAGCATCTTCTGTCTCTTCTTTGGTAGATCTCCGAGGCTGGGAAGGAGTCCTTGCCTTCTTGGCTGCACTGGAACGCGGAGAGCAGCTCCCTGGAAGGGCTGCCCCTCGACACGGACAAGGGCGTCCACTACATCTCGGTGACCACGCTGCAGCCCTTCCCGAACGGGAGCTACGTGCCGCAGACCGCAAACGTGTTCTCCGTCGAGGTCCACCAAGAAGACCACAACGAGCCTCAGTCGGTGCGAGCGGCGGTCCAAGACGCGGGTGATGCAGCGCCCTTTGTGTGCGGCGCAGAAGAGCCAGTCACCATCCTGACTGTCATTTTGGACGCCGACTTAACGAAAATGACACCAAAGCAGAGGATCGAACTGTTAAACAGAATGAGAAGCTTCTCAGAGGTGGAGCTTCACAACATGAAGTTGGTTCCTGTTGTAAATAACAGACTCTTTGACATGTCAGCCTTCATGGCTGGACCGGGAAATGCAAAGAAGGTGGTGGAAAACGGGGCCTTACTCTCGTGGAAACTGGGATGTTCTCTGAGCCAGAACAGCGTCCCCAACATCAGCAAGGTGGAGGCTCCAGCTAAGGAAGGGACTATGTCCGCCCGCCTCGGCTACCCCGTCGTTGGCTGGCACATCGCTAACAAGAAACCTCATCTCCCAAAGAGGATGCGGCGGCAGATCAACGCCACCCCCACGCCCCTGACCGCCATCGGGCCGCCCACCACTGCCGCGCAAGAACCGCCGACGAGGATCGTCCCCACCCCGACGTCGCCCGCCATCGCGCCCCCCACGGAGACGACAGCACCCCCCGTCAGGGAGCCCATCCCGCTGCCGAGGAAGCCCACGGTCACCATCAGAACGAGGGGCCCCATCGTCCAGACGCCCACGCTTGGACCGATCCAGCCAACCAGGGTCGTAGAAGGCACCGGGACGGCCTCTGTGCCGATCCGCCCCACGATGCCTGGGTACGTAGAGCCCACTGCGGTCATCACACCGCCCACAACCACCACCAAGAAGCCCAGAGTCTCCACGCTGAAGCCCGCCACGCCATCCACGACGGATTCCTCCACAGTGACAACGCGAAGGCCGACTCGAAGACCCAAAACACCCCGTCCTACGAAGCCCCCCAGCACCACCAGATCCCCGATCTCCAAGCTAACCACCGCCTCGCCGCCGACCCACGTGCGCACCACAGCTAGCGGGATCCCCCGGCCCTGGGAGCCGAACGAGCCGCCCAAGCTGACGAACCACATCGACAGGGTTGACGCGTGGGAGGGCACTTACTTCGAGGTTAAAATACCCTCAGATACCTTCTACGATAAGGAAGATACCACCACCGACAAACTGCAGCTGACCTTGAAGCTGAAGGAGCAGCAGATGTTAGAGGAGAATTCGTGGGTCCAGTTCAACAGCACCAGCCAGCTCATGTACGGCATGCCGGACCACAGCCACATAGGGAAACACGAGTACTTCATGTACGCCACTGACAAAGGCGGGCTTTTTGCCGTGGATGCTTTCGAAATCCATGTCCATAAACGCCCGCACGGGGACAAGTCCCCGGTGAAGTTCAAGGCCAGGCTGGAAGGAGACCACAACGCGGTGGTGAATGACATCAATAAGAAGATCATGCTGGTGAAGAAGCTGGCTCTGGCGTTCGGCGACAGGAACAGCAGCACCATCACAGTGCAGGACATCACCAAAGGCTCCATCGTGGTGGAATGGACGAACAACACGCTGCCTCTCGAGCCCTGCCCCCGGGAGCAGATCCGGACTTTGAGCAGAAAGATTGCGGATGACTCGGGGGGGCCGAGCCCGGCCTTCTCCAACATCTTGCAGCCCGAGTTCAAGCCTCTGAACGTGTCGGTGGTCGGCTCCGGCAGCTGCAGGCACATCCAGTTCATCCCGGTGACGAAGGACGGAAGGGTGATCTCGGAGGCGACGCCGACGGTGGCGGCCGGCAAAGACCCCGAGAAGAGCAGCGAGGATGACGTGTACCTGCACACCGTCATCCCTGCTGTGGTGGTGGCCGCCATCCTCCTCGTGGCCGGCATCATCGCCATGATCTGCTACCGCAAGAAGAGGAAAGGGAAGCTCACCATCGAAGACCAGGCCACCTTCATCAAGAAGGGAGTGCCCATCATCTTCGCCGACGAGCTGGACGACTCCAAGCCCCCGCCATCATCCAGCATGCCCCTCATCCTCCAGGAGGAGAAAGCCCCACTGCCCCCCCCGGAGTACCCCAACCAGAGCATGCCAGAGACCACGCCGCTCAACCAGGACACCATCGGGGAGTACACGCCGCTGCGGGACGAGGACCCCAACGCGCCGCCCTACCAGCCGCCCCCCCCCTTCACCGCGCCCATGGAGGGGAAGGGCTCCCGCCCGAAGAACATGACCCCCTACCGCTCCCCGCCGCCCTACGTCCCTCCTTAACGAACGGGACGCTCTCGGGGGAGAAGGGGCCTCCAGTTCCACACCAGTGCTGTCTGTGGGCCGGCAGCCCCCTCGCCAGCCCGGGAAGCCGAAATCCCAGCCCGCTCCCGAGCAGGCCCCCTCCGGCTGCGCCCACCACACCAGAGTGCTCGTGGAACCTGGGGGACACTTGTTTTATTTTTGCCTAACAAGCTTTGGTTTTATTTTATCCATAGAGAAATTCTCGGCTCGAAACCGTCTTTCCGGCGGCGGGCGCCCGGATGCGGCCGGGGCCGGCGCGGAGGGCAGGGAGGGGGGGACGAGCAGGCAGCACTGGGGTGGCACTCTGGGTCTCCGCTGTTTGCCTTTAACACTAACTGTACTGTTTTTTCTATTCACGTGTGTCTAGCTACAGGACGTAACATGAAAGGTAGCCTAAAAATAATTAAATTCAAGGGACTTTCTGAAGTCGATGTTTTAAGTTTTTACAGTTAATCTGCTGTTTACCTAAACTCATATGTATAGTTTTGGGGATGGGGCGGGGGGAAGTGCTATGCTACAAATAAGCTCTGGGGGTATTTCAGGTAGAGGGTGGACCTAGAGGACAGCCAGCCTTGGCGCTGGGAGGAGGTCGGTTTCTCGGTTTGTTTTTTGATTTTCCTTTATTTTTTAATCGAAGAAATCCTATTTTTCTCATGCATCATGAAGTAGCCATCGGTTCAGTCAGGCTGGCATGGGTGCCGCTTGCTGGGCGCAGGGGCGGCAGCCGGAGGGAGGGCGAGCTGGGCCCCGCGCTGCGCCCGTGTAACCGGGGGGGCCTTCATAGGAAGAAACTCCCCACGGGGCGTTTTGGTGACGGAGGGGGACTTCTTCCATAGCGCAGTGCCATCTCTCCACCTTGGCTCCTCCTTGAGAGCGATGCCGGGACGGCCGCCCTGGCAGCTACACGCACGGCTGCAGGCAAAGCCAGCTGGCTGTTGGAAAAGTTTAAAAAGGCAAAAAAAAAAAAAAGGCAAAAACAAAAAAGCACCAGGAATAGCGAAATAGCAAATAGTCAAAACAATCAGTGAACTCTCAAATCTAATTTTTTTACTAAATTTTTGATACAGCCTCCACTCGTTTTATTAAAAAAGAATAATTAAAGGACGGTAACGCTGACAGCACTTTGTACGGGCTCAGCTTCTTCGTGCCAGCGCGGGGCTGCCCGCCGCTCGCATCGGCTTCGTCTCCCGCGCTCGGTGCCGACCCCGCAGCACGGGGCTCGCTCCCGCGAGGCCGCGGCCTCCCGCTTCCCGGGAGGTGCCTTTTTGCCCTTCGGTCGTTAAGCACGGATTTCTTGTCCTTTTCCTTTTTCCTGCCCGTTTCCTGCCGCGCTCGGTACGGCCGCACCCCGCAGCCCCGCGTCTG
>VXAA01004594.1:68566-89727 GCA_013399115.1 Anseranas semipalmata | reverse complement strand
CGGTGAGAGCCCGGCGGGTGAGGGGGGAGAGGCAGGCGCGGCCCCCTGGGGGCCAGGAGGGGGGGCCCAGGCGCGGACCCGTGAAGGGGGGGGGCGGGGACGGGGGAGCCGATCTCGGGGGGCCGCGCGGCCCTGGCGCCCCCTTCCCTTTGTGCCCTTGTGTTCCACAGAGGCCGCGAGCAGCGCGGAGCCCGGCAGAGCACGGCGGGAGCATGGAGCCGAGATGGTGAGGAAGGTGGTGGGGCTGGGGGCTCCCCCCGCAGCCCGGCAGGGCAGGGGGCGCGGGCAGCGCTTGCCGGGGGATGCCGGCCCGCTGTCCCTGGAGGCGGATGTGCCCGTGGGTCTGCAGGCCTGGATCGGAACCGACAGCCTTCCCCCGCGTTCCTGAGCAGGACCCGGGTTAGGAGGGGTGGTGCTGACTGCTGCGCAGTTTTCGGGTGCTGTGGATTTAAACTGGGGCCAGGCTCGGTGTCCCTCCATCTTAAGGCTCTGAATCAGCAAGGCCCCTGTTTTTCTTTCTAGCGATGTGCTTTAGTACCTACTGCCTTTCTCATTTCTGCCTGTCTTGCTGTGTTTCTGCTTTCTTCCCTCCAGATTCATCTGGCTTAACTTGGTATTTAGAGCTTCCAAAGCCGAATCCCAAGATTGACCTTTGCTAACGAAGCACTGAATGGTGCCGTAATGGTGTGGGCTTGGGTCTCTAATTATTCTTAATGTAATATTTCTATAGTCAGCTGACTGATTTGTGTAAAGTTAGTTGGTAGCTCGTCTCACAAAATAGTGTGCTACAATGTCTTGTGCAAAGTCTTTTCTTGGTGAACTGTGATGTGCGGCTGATAACTGATCTATGTGCTTATGGCCAGGTTTTCGAGGGAGAAAAATACTGTGTTCTTGTTATATGTCACTGAACTAAGACTTTGATTCTGTTTTTCCAGAAAATCTGACAGAAGCTTGTAAGTGGTTTAGAATTAGATACATCATTTATTAGGTGTTGTCACCATCACCCTAAATAGGCCTATTAGGGACATCTTAATCCTATGTAACAGTTCCTTGTCATTGTGATTGAGAAGAATTTTTCTGTGGCTGGGTTAGCTTAGCACTGCCCTAAGGTAAGTGCTTTATTTTGGAGCTGGAAGCAAAGTGGTACCCTTTGAAAAGATTAAGTATGAACTCTTAAATACCAAGATAACATAGAGCTAATATTTCAGCCATGTAAAACTCCCATTTTCCGTCTTTTGAATTGTCCTATGGCTAAATTTTCATCTGATAGCATTAGAAAGTGTTTCATTCTCTCCCCAATGTTTTCAGCACAACCATTTCTAGGTGTCTAGCTGAACAACCATCCTGCTTAGAGCCTGTTTTGAAGTGTCCTTTTCATGGCACTGCCTCTGTTTCCAGTCTAATAAGGACTTTTGGGAGAGCAGGGGAAGTGATCTTTGGCTCCTTGAGGCAGAGGTTAATGTATATGAAGTCACTGCTGCAAGAATCTCTGAAGACCCCAGGGGTGGGAAGGGTGGTGGTCCTCTTCTGAGCACTGTGAGTGTTTTTCCTAGGATAGTTTATACTGTGGTTATCCAGCAGGTCCCTCGTGGCAGTTTTGCATCTTTCTTACATAGAAAAAGAGCAAGTTAGCACGATTCACTGTTGAGATGAGAAAGGGGGAGTTTCTGGGATCTGCTTCCAGTCACCAAGAGTTTTGGTCGTGCCACCTTCTGTGCGTAGCTCCAGAATTGCTTTATGCTCATGTAAGTACGGGCTGCAGCCAGCAGGAGGGTCTTGCCCTCTCCCTGGTGCCAGCTGGGGTGTTTGTGCAGGTGGGAATCCGAGTTCCCTGCCTTACCAGTCTGGCCAGGGAGCTGATCAAGCTGCAGATGCTCACCCCCCACTTTCCCTCCAGCTGCGTGTGTAAATGGTTTTGCTGGCCCGGGGGTGGTGGTGGGAATGTGTGGCTGGTGGTGGCATGGAGCCTTATCCTTGTTCGGTGGTAACCTGTGCAGTGACTGTGAAACAGTGCAACAATGTTTCTCTCTCTCTATACTGAATATAAATATATATATACATACATGTTTAAACAATTCAGTGATTGGGAAAAATGTAACAGTAGCGACCTTGCTTCTTTCCTGCTGCTTTTTTGAGTATTATTGCTGTGTACTTCATCATCAGGATGACAGTACTGGGCATGTCCTTCTTATCAGATATTCTAGAAGGCAAAATCAAAATTAGATGTGCTTTGGGGTATCCCCTCTTGTGGTGGAATGTACAAGTCAACAGGCTTGCAAGTTACCCTGTATTGTCATTGTCAATATTGAGAAGTCAAGGTTAAAACAGCAAGAACTCGGAGGTCAAAAAATGCCCAAGCTGAAGTTGTACCTGCAGCCTTAATCAGTTAATTAGCCTCCCGAACAAGCATTACAGTTTGTTCTTAATCATGCAGTTGTGTGCTATTCTTGTCCACTCTAAGCTCCCTAGTTGTTCTTCGCTCGTTCCCTCCCCCACATAAAGAGCTCATTCATTTATCAAACTCTGAAAATGTGACCTTGTGGAGCTCGACTAGCACGAGGTGATGAGTCCTGTCCAGGCTCGGAGCTGTTTGTCGACCATCTGCTTGCAGGACACAGTCTCTTGCTTTAATGGATCACCAAATGCTTGCATAGATGTTGATCACTTGTCTCTTTAGATTTCAGTTTTGGGTTGATTTCTGTTTTTAGAGGTTGCTGTGGATCTGGTGAGTTCTGAATGACACACTGGGGTACGAGGTGGCACTGTCTTGTGGTTTCCATCGGAATAAGAAATGTAGGTGTTAAGTTTGAAGTTGAATATCCACAGCCTTTACTTTAGAGGAGGTGTGTTCCTTCCACCTGTGGTTGGAGCCATAGAAAAGCTGACATAGACCTTGTTTGGGCCATTACTCAGGCGTTGCATTGTAAGCCAGGCACTTCTCTTCTTGCCATCAGATCCCCCAAATCTGCCCGTCGTGAGGTAGCTTATAACGTGGTTGAGACATGAGCGTCAAAGTTAGGTGTTGGTGCTGGGTTTTATAGCCTCGGAAGGCTACAAGTTCGTATTGACAGAAAGCTGCAGCCTGTTTCTTCCTCTCGCTTTTGACGGTGTCGCTCCTTCAGCTGTGGTGCTGGGCAGGATGTAGATTTGAACTTGACTTGTAGAGTTTGTGTGTGGCAGTTCAGTAGAGTGTATATACACACTTGCTCTGCGTGTATATAGTGTGACTTGCCTGCAAATGACTGCTGTTGTTTCTGACTTCTAAGTCTTTGACAAGGAAAGGATCAAAAACCAGGCTACTAAATGCGAGGGGTCCCCAGTGAGCTCTGAAATGGGTGAGCTAGAGGCAGGAGTGAAAGAAAAGAAAATGCGACAGAAACCTCTGCAAGAATCACGTCAAGCATTTGCATTACTTGTTGTAAACTGAAGGAACCCTTCAGATGTACGGAGGAGCAGCCGGCAGTCTTCCTTTTATATTCCTGGTGTGACAGGAATGCAGAGCAGGATGCTGGCGAGTGTTTAATCTCAGGTTTGTTGCTGCTGTCATAGGGGTGGGGGGGAGGAAGAGGAAGTGTCTGCACGGCTGCTTGCTTTCTGTTTTGCAGGCATCGCTTGTACGCAGTGCTTGTGCTGTTCTGATGTGGCAGCAGCTGTTATTTTTGGCTTTCCCAGCATGCTGCTCGAGTAGATGTACTTTCTGATGGATGCAGTTCTCTCAATTGGCATGTTGGGGTGCTTGTGCTTCCTATACGGTCCCCATCAGGTGCTGACTACCCTGCAGATAGTACTGAGGTGCAAGTCATTTGCCTTCATTAATTTCTATATGCATTTTGAGTGGCATTAGCTGTGTATAAAAGGCATGTGTCTTGAAGCTTGCTTTTATTTTGCATAACCCCTGTCAGTATGCGGTCAGTTTCATTCACAAAAAGGTTTTCATCCCCTTCTTTTGGAGTAAGGGAATAAACTTTGCCATTACAGGGTGCCTCTCTATCTGTATAACGATATCCACAGTACTGTTAACATTCATGGAGGTTTTTCTGTTTAAAAATAACATGGGTGTAACTGCCATAATTAGTAGAAGATCGGTGCCAACCAAATCTGATAAAAACAGTAAAAAAAAAAAGTTATGAGATCTACTATGCGTATCCTGGTAGGCTGTTACTACATGTGGTTAAGAGCTCTGACAGATAAGCTGTCTCTGATTTAGCTTTTGTAGTTAGAAAGGTTATCTCCTCCACCAGCTGTCCTGCTTCTTTGCCAAAAGTTACCTCCCTGGTATTAGGAGCTGCAGCAGTGCCTGGTCAGCTGCCCCAGTTTAACGCACTACTCTTCAACCTTTCTTCGTTAACATCCATCAGTGTGCTGTCTTGTGAACCAGGCCAGATGAAGAACAGACGTGCACCCCCTTTTGCTCCACCCGCTGGTTGGTAATCTTCAGCTGAAGGATGGAGGAGGCATTTGAGGGCAGTGGTCCCCATAAATTTGTTCGAGCATCTGTCAGAGTCCCAACAAGTGTCTGAGAGTATTTGCGTCCTGAAAGGAGCTCTGTGAGCTCTGGTCCTAGCCTTGAGAGACAGTGTGATCTCACGTTCTGAACTGATGAAGCAAGTAAAGGTCTAAACAAAAGCTGAGTTAGTCCTTGCTAACTTGTTTCCGAACAACATCTTGCAGGCTGACTTGCTTCTGGCCTCCTGTTCCCTCTTCATTGTGAGAGGTTGGCTCCATATTCCAGTGACTGCTCAACAGAGAGAGCTTGGGTGACATCTCTAAGGTAACTTTTCTGTTTTGCCCAGAATACAAATGCAGCCACATTAAATTATCGTGCAAAGAGAAACTAGCTGCTTGCTTTTCACCTCTCATTTCATAATTTTATCCTTCAAGCATACGTAGGTATGGTTTGTAGGAAGTGTGCTCTCATCTTCAGAGGAAACTACAGCAATGCCCAGGTAAATGCACTAAACCAGAGTGAGAAGCTCAGTCCTGTTTTGTGTTTGCTAACTTTTAATTAAATCAATGTCAGTTTTTTATAATAACTAAAGTGCCAGGATTTGGAGGCTAACTCTATTATGCTTTAGCAATTCTGGCCATTTGGGTGGCTGAATTGCTGCTGACTTACCTTATGATAATTTCAGAACTCGATCATTGTCTGTTTTTTTTCTTTCTGCTTTGAGTTTAGCTTGGTGAAAGACAATAGTCTGGCTTGTGAGTCTTCCAGGCTGAAAGGTTGCTTTGTGCTCTTCTGAATTTGGAGGAAGCTCTAGTATACCTGCTGTTTTCCACCAATTCTTTATCAACAAAGATATGACTCAGTAGTAGTACCTGTGGTATAAGCATTTGTTTGCCAACAGACTTGAATGATTTCATTTTCCCAAGAGACCACGTTTTTAGACAGTGATTGTGTTGCACAGATCAGTTCTTTGGTGGGGAGGTCCCTGGCCTTTGGGACTAATGGTCTTTGCTAATTTGAAGTGCAACAGGTAACGATCAAAGATGCCAAGCTCCACAGCTACCTTCTTGAGGCAGAGAGAAGATTGTTCTTCTGGAGATGCTAAACAGTGTCTTCTCTGCAGGGGATGGTTCTGTGTCTTTGTCACAGCTGACTTGTGGCAGTTTTAGGTGCTGATTTAAAGAGGAAATATTGTATAGCTCATATATTCTGCTGTGACGTTGCTCTTTTCCCCTCTGTGGTTGTATGCTGAGCTGCATTTTCCCCTTTTTTTAAACTGCCAGTGGATTCAAGTAAAACAGCACATCAGCTTTAATTCAGGTTAGTTGTCCGCTGTTGGTATCGAAGCGTTGCCAAGCATTTCAAAAGTGAATTTAGAAACATTAGAAAGGCACATGAAGATAGGGCTGGCTGTTTGTTCTGCATCCTTTGACAGTACTGTCGAAGCAGCTTAAGCACGTGTGGGGAGACAGTCATGATCTCATTACAGCTAACTATAGGCGATAAGCAGCTTCAAGCACCAAAGGCAGTGCACCAGTGTATGCAGATGTCAGTGAGTTATTTAAAGCAGGAAGGATTTGGGAGAGAAGCCTAGGGGGCTACGTAGTCCTGTGTCTTAGTGGCAGAATCGAACCACGGAGCAACTTCGATGAAGACATTGGAGCTATTGCAGAATGTGAAGTGTAATTGCGCTCTTGTGTTGGTTGTAGCAGTGTTGTGGATTGTAAGCAAAACTAGCAAAGTCTGGGAGCTTTGGAAGGCCCTCAACACTTGCTGCCTCATGGAAAGAATATTTCACTTTTCCAAACTGTGGCCTGTGTAAAGCAAACCCGAGGAGGCATACCTGTCAGATTCATGGGGGTTGACTCTCGCATGCCACAAATACAGGGGGGCAAAAAAAGACTTTGTAACTTCAGTCTTTTTAAGTCTGTCTCGAAAGGATTGTTAAAGCAGTCTGAAGATCAGTTTGTGTTAAAACACTATGTATGCATTTTTTCCTAGATAGTTTTCTTCAACAACTTACCCCCACAAGAAAAAACCCACATCAGGTCAATCATGAATATACAGATTTTGCCTAGTTGAAATGTGACTGTATGTAAGATAATTATGGGTATCCTTACTTTGAAAATATTGGAATGGTTTGCTTTATTTACCGTTTGGACTGAGTGTTGTAAGTGGATTTTTTTGTTTCTTTTAAGCCATACAAGTGGTGATTTCTTTCTGTAATTGAAGGCTTAATTTTTTGCGGTTCTTAACACAAATGTTGATCTGAATACACTTACTAAAATGTGAAGGTAAGCTAAATCTGAATCAGGGTTATCAGCAGCGTTTTAAACAGCCTTTATTTTTATAGAACTGAGAGAAAACCACTAACTCCATTAGTCAGACTGAATAGGTAGCATTGTTTTGCACAGTACAAAATCTGAATAGGTTTTATTCTTCAGGTGCTGTGCACACTGCTGTTTTTTTCTGTGAGTAGTATCAGCGTTCTGGTGTTGTTTTTTCTCCAGAAAACTGCTCTGTTAATTATTCTTTATTTTAGTTAAGATCAAATGTATCGTTACTGTGGTCTGTTTGTTAGTCATGTAGCATCCTTAGGACTGAAACTTCCATGTGTATTTCAGCAGTTGAGAATACAGAGAAATTATTTACAGTTTGGCTTGTGTAATAACAAAAAAGTCTTATAAAAATTAATTCTGATTCGTAAATGCAGCTTGACTCAAATATTTTTAGTTAAAATTGTTAAGGGTACTAGATGTATCATTCGCCAGGCAAAAGTAAACCAATCTCTTGGAGCGCTGCTGTCTTCCTAAAACCTAGCAATTAAAGGTTACAATTTAGATTGAGAGAAGTGTTTCCAGACTTTTTCTTTTACTTCATCATATTGTGACATGACAACCAGAAGAAAATTCAAAACCTTTTAAAAATTCTGGTAAGCTCAGTGTCTTGTGGGTAATGAGTTTGGCAGCTTGACTCTTTTTGTGAGTACAAAGCAGTTTCTGTTTCAGAATTGCTTTCATTTGCAGTTTTCTTACCATCGTCTTAGAACTACGTGTTGTTTTTTTTACCCATAGTGCTTATTAGCTTATGTCTTTCAGTCTGAGAGGCTATGCTTCTGGTACCTGCTATCACACTGTATTGAACTGGAGAAGAAAAAGAGTAAATTCCCTTTCCCTAGCTGCATATGGCCCCTGATTTATTGGAACCCCTGTAACCCAGCTGGCTGTGAGACATCTGATTTGGCAGACTGGTATTTTGTAGGAGCTGCAACATGGTGTTCCAGGATCTTTAGAGGAATCTAAGGTGTGAAAAATCAGGGTGGCTTTTATACACTTGAGACAGACCTGCTATTAAAAGCAAACTTGCCACAGTCTGTGTCCTCAAAATGAATGTGTGCTGTGCCTTTTTAGCATAGGGGGTAAAAGCCATTTATATATATACATGCAGATGTTGCACTTCAACAGGCACAAGCAGTCTGACAGTCGATCAGGTTTAACAAATGACTTTCTTTTTGTTTTGGCTTTAGAACTCCGTTAGTTAGCCAGTGGCCTCAGTTGTAATTGGCATTCTGGAAAGCCTGTTGGAGAGAGCTTTGAGCTCTACTTGAGCAGCTTAACATCTAGATAAGATACTGGAAATTTGTGACCTGTAGAGTGTTTATAAGAACTTGTTTGCAACTGCTGCAGTGAATAGGAAGTTAAATATAGGCTTTGTTTATCTGATTCTTCACTTCTTTTGAAAAGGAGGAGTTTTGTATTTCAGACCTTCAGAATAGAACTGGCCGGTGTGGTAGAGTATTCTGAGGCCTGCTGTCCAGTGTTAGCATATGGTATAAGGAGAGAAATAACAAAGATTTAGAGTATTAAAGGGCTCTTCCCTTTGGAAGGAGCTTAAAAAATACAGTAGGGTGAATTGTGTTCAGGGGCTGTTGCTTTGGCACCTGGGAGCACCCTTCGTCAGCGGTGCCTTTTGCAAAGCCCACGTTACATTGGATCGCTGGGAAGACAGAGGCTTGCTAGAAGAAAGCACCGAAGGATGGCAGTGCTGGCTCCTCGTCTGGTAAAATGATCTTGCAGACATTTTAAATGCCAAGTTTTGTTTTTTTTGCCCTTCAAAATGCATAGCATCTTGCCAAGCTTGAAGCTGTGACTAGCTGTCCAATTCGTGTATCTTCTGAGAAAATAGCCTCGGGTTCAGATCGCCTTGCGTTTTCATTCAAGTGGCTGGGGGCATCTCTGTTAATTCTTTGCCCTTTACCTTCCCCAGCATACTGCGAGCCACAAAACAACCCCAGAGGTACCATAACAGCCTTAAGATTTTCAATGAGAGTGACTGAGTGTCTTGCAGATTATGCTGATCCCTAGCAGGGTAACAGGATAACAGAAGGCCTAGATCAAACCCCCTTCCATGAACACTGAGTTTTATGTTGTGCATGTTTTGCCATACTGGATTTTTTAATGTCACTGGGAATGTGAGAGTATCCTTGTATGAAATTCTCTTTAGCCTTATAGCCTATTTCAAACTAAATCTGCTGCCTTAGCTTTAAGAGCCATCAGATATTACATATAATATATTTTACTTAAGTACTAGCTTTAGTGCACTGCTTTTCTCTAAAATGTTTGCTGTGACAGAAACTTTAACTTATTTCCTGTGCTCTAACTTCAAAAGTGAAGTGTTGCATTTTATCCCTGTGTTTCCATGGCGTGGTTTACTTGCATGCAGTACCTTCAATATGAATTTTTTCCTAGCATTGACCTCAATCTAACAAGCAAGTTGCTTAGCTTTTTCTCTTTCTCTCTTTTTTTTAGTGGGCTCACCATACAAGAGAATGTACTGTACATGAGAACGTGCCATCTTTTGATAGTACTTTCTCATGGAAAAATTCAGAACGAAGAAGTGTCAAGTTGGGAAGTCACAGCTCATCTTTTCTTGCCTGTGACCTTTAAGGGTCATCTGCTTAAGAAAATTAAACTGATAACAAGTAAGGGGCATAGATTTGCAATGTGATTATGTGGCTTTAAATCCCTGTGGACGTGCTTATAAGGTCATTTCTGCTACAAATGCTTGTGACAGCTGCATTAATCAGCATGTTCATCCTTGCCTAGTGCAGCTCTGCCAGTGGAATCCCTTAATGTAGATACAATTACAGTGGTAGAACCACAGTTTTAAAATAAAGCTTGTTTTGCTGTGAGTATTGAGATGGGAGGCAGTGGTTTGAGTGCTTTTTTTTTGTCACTGTGACTAGCACATGAGCTACCAGCACTTTTTCCAAGGAAAAAAAAGATTAGGTAGAAAAGTAGGGCCCCAATATATGTCTTTTCCAATATCATTCATTTTTTACCAGCAATGTGTTTTTTTTTTTTTTTTTAAAAAAAAAGGGGAGTGAGGGCAGGGGGGCAGTCCTCTATCAGTTGATCTGTTAAAAGATTTTACCTCTCCCTGCAGATCTTGTTATTTATTCCAGAATGGGTATCTACTCAGCATCGTAGAGCAACCTGCAGTTCCCTCTTCTCATATGATAAATTAAGCTGTGTCCTGGGCATTAGAAGGCATTATGGTCTGGAGCACAGTGCATCTGACTGCTTTGGACTTCTCTGTCTCCCTGACCTTGTTCAGCTGCTTAAGAAAGCCCCAGATTTTGTTTGGTGTCAGCGCCTTGGAACTACATCAGCAGAAGAAACTACTAGATAACAGCTGCTCCTTCTGCTTTGGCACAAGAATGTGTTTACCAGGGTGAAGTGAATTCGTTTGGATAATCTTGTTTTTATGCTCTTAAATCTTTCTGTGGAACTGATGTGCTTCTAGATTGTCCTTTTCTGTTTCTGCCATTTGGCTAGAGTACACCAGGACTGAGTGGTTTGACCAAGACTGTTGAAACCTTCGGTGGAAGCACCAACACCAGTAACCCATTCCTAGTTTGTTTCTTTGATTACATCTTGCTTCTTTGTTTAGGTGACCTCGTATAGGTGATGGTTATCAGAAGAGTCTCTTAACCAAGTCAGCTGGGCACTTTGCTGACCTGTTAAACTATAGCGAAGGGATGTAAGAATTGCTTTATTTCTCCTGGCTGTAAATGTGTTAATGGTGTTCAGACAGAAGCTGGGCTGTCTGGTAAGACCCTGTGATGTGATATGGGGCCTGCTGAATACAAGCATTGTCTTTTTCTATGTGGGGAAGCGTACGGGCATAGCTGCAGCAAAATGATTGTTCAGCTTTACTTTTACAGTAAGACAAAGAAAGAAAATTCGAATGCAAGGGACCTCCCTGCCTTTTCACACTCAAACTCAACTCCTACAGCAAAAATGCCTCGGTATATCTGCCTGGGTTTGTCAGGTTAAAGTCTTCTTGGGTGGTGAAATTCCAGATGGTGCGAGGCTGTGAAGCTCACTGTTCCTGCCTTTCTTTACCTGGAGGGATAGGTGGGGCTTATTCAGATAGTGTATTAAAGTCACAGTATTCGTCTGTTTTTGCTCAAAGGTGCTGGTTGTGTATCGTCTGCAGTTCTGGCAGAACTTCCTCAGGTCAGGATGTTGCTCTGAAGTGGTCCAGTGGTGGCACGACCACAGGCAAGAGGCAGGACTCGCACCGTGGCTAAACATACCCTTGTTTGTGGACACAAGTGAGAAGATGGGTGCAGTACTGACATGTTTGCTTATTTGGATCTTAAGCTTGTCCTCTTTCCAAAAGCATGAGTGGTACTGAACAGGCATTGCTTCAGATTTCCTGAAGGCAGAGATCCCTTTAAGAAGGGATCCCTTTTTTAAGAAGTCCCTTTAAGAAGCCAGTTGCTGGGAATCCCTTTATCTAATGATGTTAATTTCCATATAATTAATTCTCAGCTCAGGAAAAGAGCGATGTATAGATCTGAGGAGCAGATGGATCAGAGTGGTGTGTCAGCCCACAGCATATCATAGTAATTGTAAAGTTGCTTTACAGTGAGTTTGAAGCAAGCCGAATTAAATGTGGGTTTTGAAAGGCATTAAAGAAGAGATTAGCTTGCTTGCGATGGTTCTTTGTGGCAAGTTGGTGGTTGGCTTTGAAGCATAACTCTCAGACTTGGTAGGTTTAAATGTAGCTGTTGTCCTAATTCCTAGGAAACAAAACATTTGTGCTGCTTCCTGAGTACTAGAGCCAGCACCTGCTCCTTATCAGCTGAATTTGCAACAGGGAAAGGAGAGCACAGAACATGTAATTGTTTTCAGTGTGCTCGTTGGATAGAGGTCCTGGATGTCTACTGCAGGATCTGTCTCTTCAAAATGAGAAACGTTTCTCTTTACAGCTCCCAAACGTTTGTTTAACAGTCCCTGTGCTCCGTGGCTTTGGAAGGTCCCTTCCCCTTGTCATGGCTGGGAGTAGGATGTGGGGTCTTTGCTTGTCTGTCTCCTTCAGTAGCCCACAGGTAAAGCAGGACGAAGAGAAAGGGCTTGATGAAGTTTTCTGAGCAGCCGTGTATTGCAGGACTGTACTATGGAGGTGAAGAGGAAACCGAAACTCTTCGTTAACGCTATGAAATGCAGAAATGCACAAACTGTAGCATGTTTTCATTGTTAGCAGTGTGAGGAAGAAGCAGGTGGGAGAATTCTTCTCCACCGGCCCTGATGAGGTCTGTTTGTCTTTTGCATTTAAGATCTTGAGATAAATGCATGGGGTTGGCAAGTCACCGTGGGGATTTTTGCTTAAGTCAGATCTCAGTCAGCAGCTTAATAGAATATAATTCTGTAACTTGTGGAGAAGGCTTATGAGCAGTTAATGCTTATCGTGCAAGTTTTGCTGTAGTTGCTATCTTGTCTTGCATTTTGGGGAAGTGGTGGAGATATTGGGGTAAAGGACAGGGAGTCCGCATTGCGCATCTGCTTCATGACCTGAGCAGTGAAGTGGCTTCGTCCTAGCAGTGGAGCTGTAGCGAATTGTCAGGCCGCTTTCTGGCAGGCATGAGTTCCTCAGTGGCTTTAGCGTGTGGGTAGAGAAAACCCAGCTTGAGTCTGTCTCTGCTGCTGGAGGAGATGTGCTTGATTATATCCGTGCCTTTGCTAAAGGGACTTCTGCATGGGGCAAAAGCACTTTCTGGTTTTCTTTTGGTGGTTAGCTCAAGTAAGCAACTTTATTGTTGCAAATAGATACTGAAGTTTTCAAATCCACCTTGTTCCCAGAAGGGGGCAGGGGAGACTTACAAGTTCTGGAGTCCGATAAAATATGCTTTTGTTTTTGTGTTACACTTCCGTGCTTGCTTTCAGGCACAGCAGGCATTGCCATCGTGTTGGCAGCGTGCGCGTGGCACGGTGCGATGCCTGCTCATGCAAGAAGCCTGCAGCAATGACCTAGGCTACAAACGTTTTGTCCTTTGGTTCCCCTTTCTCCTGGGGAGCGTTAGAGTTTTGAGCTTTCTCTTACCGCTCCCCCATATCTGATGCACTGAGATATTACGCGTGTAAAGACCACAAGAATATGGAGCATCAGAAAGCATCTTCCTTTCTATACCTAGAGCAGCCTGGCTACTTGGCAGCTCTCTGGGTAACAGTCTTAGTTCTTCTTTCCACTGTGTAAATTCTTTCTTCTTCATTAAATCTGGGAAGAAGTTTCTCCATGAAAATTTAAGGTTTTTCAGGAGGGCCTAGGCTTGCTTTTTACAGAGTTGGCTTCCCTGTGTTAAATTCTCTCAGCCTCTCCAACAGTGGGGGAGAGGCTTTTTTGCCAAACACGTTAGAAATGGGGTCATGCAACTCTGCAGTGAGTTGGTTTTACATCCTGCAAAGAGACCTGTGGTTTCTGTGACAACCTGGAACGCAGACAGAACAAACTCGGCTATGTTAGTCTGCACTTCTGTCTTTGAATTGTGGAAGCAGCTCCTTTCTCTCAGGACAAGGTCTATTATGGTGTCCCTGCTAATATATGAGGCAGCTTCCATCTCTACATAAGCAATAAAAGGCTAAACAAAGAAAATGTGGACTCTGAGTAGGGTAGATGACTAAGTAATTTTATTTTTTTTGCCCAAGTCAGTGGTAAGGTCTCCAGGGCATCTGTGTTTAGATGTAAGATTCAAAGAGGAGACGACAAGCAAATGAAATCAGAGAGAACTTGACCCATATACATCCATGGGACCTGCACCCAGGGGCGCAGTGATGCCACTCTTAGCCGTCTTTGAAAAGTCGTGGCAGTGCTGGGAGGACTCCATCACTGGAAATGGCAAATGCTGTACTTGTCTTCAGAATAGGCCCAAAGAGTAATCCAGGGAAGTGCAGGCTGGTCAGCCTCACTTCAGTCCCAGGGACAGTCACGGGTCAGGTTGTTCTTAACACCTTTCTTGGCACATGGAGCGTGACTGGGAACAGTCGGTATGGATCTACCATGGGTAAGTGGTGCCTAACCCACCTGGTTGTCTTCTGTGATGAAATAACTGGATTTGTGGAGGAGGATGAGCAGTAGAGGCCATTTAGCTCAACGTTACCAAGTGTTTTGTTGCTGTCTCCCACAATATTCTTGTATGCGAGTTGGGACATTATGGTCTGGATGGCTGGAATGTGAGTATAAGCACATTGGGGAATGCTGCAAAGAGTAAATGGAGTCGGAGGAGGATGAAATGGTAATTCATAGAGGCAGCTCTTTCAGCACAGCGGGATGATAGCTTCTGAAAGTAGGCTCTTAATCAGTCTCTTTTCTTCCTGAACGTCATTCTTTGCCACAATGTGATAAGGATGGATGGACAGCAGTATTTAAAAGGCTGTTTAACTGAAATTAATCCATCTGGTTGCTTATCAGTGTAGACTGATCGGTCTTTTTGGGGTGTATGGGGGGAGGCTGATATGAACATTCTTCAAGATTGCCTTCTGTTTTTCACTCGGTCATTTGTGTACAGGTGATAACCACTGAAATAAGTTATGTACGATACACGGCTCTTCTGGAGGTGCTGCTCATAGCTGCCTTAAGCTTATGGAGGGTGTGTGTGTGGAATACTGAGAGGCCAGTTTGTTTTTAAAAAAAAAAAAATAGTGCCTCAAAATTAGAAGTAATTTCATTGTCAGCTGGTTACAGCCTCTTGGGGTTTGACCCACCTTCTAGGATAGCAGGTGAGCTGGAGGTTTTCTGTCAGTCCACATCTACCATGTACTTTGACTTCTCTTCTGTGTCCCTAAGATTTTCCCTGGGGCGTTATGTTCAAGCGATGGCAAACAGTGTATGATATCACAGGTGACATCACCCCCACCCCCCAAACTGAAAGTGACACAAAGATCTGTATTTTATAACTTGTGAAGATTGCAGGGAAAACACTGGGGAGCATCTGATAATCTTTTGGGGATTCCTAGCCTGGAAAGAGTACTGGTTCAACAGAGCTGCACAGGCTGAGGTATATCTGCTTGTGTCTGAGGAACTGTCATTCCAAAATTCAGTACGTGATGCTTCCTTTGGGATTCTTTTCTTTTCCATTATTGCTATTACTGCCTTGCTGCAGCTGGTGCTGCCCTTTGGCATTAAGAATTCAGATTATGCTATCTAATGTGGTAGTGTGCTAAATTAAGGTGCCAGTTATGAACAAAGAGGTTAATGGTCTTACATAACGTTTGTCTTGATTTTTTTTGTCACTGCAGAATTAAAAATAGCAATTAGAAGTTCTGTTTTGTCCTAGTTGTGGATCTTTCTGTGGAAATCAATTATCCGCAGCAGCTGCAATTTTTTTAATCAAAGTTGTTTTTCCCATTTAAAAGCGTCATAATTCACAAGCTGAGAACAGATATGAAAAATCCAGGATCACCACAAGCTGCCTATGTTTGTCTTTCAGTTAATGGCCTCTGAAAGCTGTTGGTCATCCTATTGTATCAAAACTACTTAAGGAATATAATTTGAGCTCCACTACATTTATAACTTCTGTAATAACTCTTCGTGGGGTTGATTCCTTGTGGCTTTTGTGCTTCTGTGGTTAGCAGTGTAGCTTCTACGTACAGTTACTGGTTAAAACGCTCAACTCTTGGCTTCACCTAGATACTGCACTGTGTAGTCTAAAACAGCCCAAAAACACGGAGTGTTCTTACAGATGCATCTGAGAAGCTCTTCTGCTGCGTTTGCCACGTGCTGCTTTTATTCCTGAGCACATTTTAATCATTAGTCCCAAATCAGAATGGACCGTAGCCATTGGGATTAGCTCTTACGTGTCTAATCTCATTGTAAATCTGTTCCCAGAGATGCTGTATCCTTGCAGGCAACGTGTTCCTAACCGTACAGATTTCTCTTCATGAAAACTCTTGCAGATTTCGTAACTACAGACTTCATAATGCATTTTGACTTGGATTACCTTGTGAAGGGAAAACTGCTTATGTTCACCTGCATGGCAGCATGGAATGCTTCACGTCCGTGCGCTACTAAGCAGCAAGGGTAATGATTTCCTGATTACTGTTGTCTAGGACTTGCTTCATATACAATGTTCAGAAATGTCCAAATGGTGTTTTTTGGGGAGCTGCAGGAAAAAAAAAAGAAACCTGAAAGAATGTGGAGCAAAAATTGTCCTGAAATTCTTCGTTCCTGGTCTCTATGAAAATGAAAGATTTATGGTACTGAACTTGTTTCATTCTATCCCTTGGTTTTCCATTTGAGGTGCCAGTGTGTTTTTGCAGCGCACTGCTGCTCCCGATTTTTTTTTTTGTGTGAAAATACATCTGGGCTTAGTGCTCGCTGAGACGTTCTCTTTGGTTTGATGCAGTCTGTGCGTGAGCTGTGGGGAGCTCTGAACCATATTCGCTAGTCTTGCCCGAGTTTTTGGCATATAATGATCTCAAGTTTTTAAATTTTTCCTTTTTTTTCCACCCCTGGTTGTGGCTTTTCCTACTTCCATTAGAGGTTCCATTTCAAGTCCTGTCTTCCAGCAGTGGCCTTAAATTCCTCTAATATCTTGCTGCTGATAAGAATGAAGAGACGAGACATAGTATTAACGTGTAATATCAGTGGGCCAGTAGCTGAGCAGAGGTCTCCCAAGGGTAGGATTCATAATCCTCTTAAAGGAGGGGAGAGTCAAAGAGGCTTTGAGAGGTCACCTTTTGCGGGGTGAGAAACAAGCCCTGTGTGAAGCTCTACTGCTTTGGGATCGGTTCCTCTCCCTTTTTCATTCTCCATCTCACAGCAGTGGAAAGATCTAGATGAGTCCTGCAAGAGCCTGCAAGAATTTGTTAAGATAAACTTCCTACTTCTGATTTATGATATTCTAGTGATTTATGGGGCTGTTAGTGTTCACTCATGAACACACTGTTGTTCTCTTTGAAAAGACCTACCTCCTGTGCAAGGTTGTCCAGCTGCGGTAGTGCCGGAAACTGGCTGCATCTTGATGAGAGCCACAGCTTTAACTCTGAATTTTGGAGGAGTGAACTGTGTGGAAGTAGCCTGGACGGGAGTGTGCTGGCTACTTTGGAGTGTACTGACCTCTAAGTGGCAGCAAGATGACATGCAGAAATGGAATTTGCAGTACCTATGGGGTAAAACTAGGTCTTCCAGGAATCCCGTTTGATCAAGGCTGTGTCCAGAGGTAGGTGTTACAAGCAGTGCCAAGAGCTAGCTAAAACAGATGTTGATCATGTGGAAAAGGTGTCAGGCTGAAGTCATCAAACGTACCTTACTCATAAGTGAAATTCTTCTGAGAAGACCCAGTTTGATTATGGGTCGCTTTACAGGAACTGTTGCAGCGGTTTCCTACGTAAAGCCCTTCAGATGGACAAACTGCTCCTTGCAAAAAAAACTGGTTGCACAGAAGTGGTCAGCTCTCCGAAGTGACTTTGTTAATGGTTTAACCAAGGTAAAGAGAGCATTGGACATAACCCAGGCAGCAGTTTCTAAGAATTCTTTGTTCATGAATCAAGGTTGTTTGTATAATGTTGTCGCTGTTTCTCCTGGCTTTGCTCCCCAGGGCTGCTGCTGTTTGTCATGCCCTAGTTAATCACAACAGGCTGTTTCTCACNGTAGCTCTCTTGCTCTGAAAATAATGCTGGCAACAAATAAATTAGTTTTATTTTTGAGGAAGTAGGACATTGGGAGTATTAACAGTGTGCTGTGGAAACTTAGTGTGAAGAACTAAGTTTTCATTTTCTTATATACATTTCAATCTTTTGTACAAAAGATTGTTTTTATATAGATGTTGCATAGTCCTGCTGTGAAATTCTGCTTCTGATGAATAAGAGTGCAGCTTCACAGCTGCTTGAAGTTGAGCATTACCCTTTTTTCCCTCGTGTTTAGTCAGTTTGATGCATCTTTTGATGCTAGCGGGTCTGTTGAACCTTGTGGTTCAGATCTGTTAGGGACCCCACTGGGCTGGGCCTGATCCGGCTGGCTCCAACAAGGAGCTGAGGGCTTCTTGTTCTGTTTTGTACGTTGCAGTTTTAGTTTCCTACCAGAGCAGGACCTTAATCTACCTGTCGGCAAGAGTGCTGGTGCTGGTGGAAAGCAGGTGTTGGGAGAGAGCTGAAAGTGTTGAATGATCTCTGTTGGGAGCAGCAATGTCTCTTCAAAGTCACCGTGAGACTTCTCTGGGCACGTGGTTGCGGGACAGTTGAAGCTGAACTAAATTGGCACTGCTTCTCCTCTGCGTGTCCTTCCTCTGCTGGATGATTCTCCCCTTCCCTTTCAGTGGTGTTGGCACTAAACCTGTTCAGGAAGCCACACTGGCAAAAACAATTCTTTTTTTTTCCTCGGGATAATTTTTTTGCCAGCCTAGTTTCTGAGCAGGACCAGGTGAGCGAGTGCCAGTGCTGACTCAGGAGAGAGGACGGGGCCGAAGAGTGCTGACTTGGATTTACTTAAGCCGTCATGGAGCTATGCGCTGAGATGCATGTTAAGGAACAAAACATAAGGCTTGCCAAATACCAGCTTTTAGTTTTCTGTGTCCTCGTGGATTGATTGGACATCTTCTACAAAGCAAGGCTGCTGAACAGCCTAGACTGATTCTTCTCTTCTAGAGCAGACACAACAGAAACCGTAGAAATCTGAGTTCCTGAAGCTGTTTCATTAATACGCCTCATACCCTGTTCTAGAAGTCAGATCTTAATAGTTATTCAATCTTTTGTGTCTCCTTTTCAATGAGAAGGCCTTACATAATGGCCTGTGACGTCTGATGTGGGTGCCTGTCACCAGCTGAAAGCAGAGAACTGAGAACCAAGACCTTCCAAGCAGGTTGCTAAGCAGCCATCAAATGGGAAGTATTTCAGTTGGTTTTGTTTCAGTCAGTGTTTGAGCTGGTAATTTGGGCAAAGAACCTTCAGTCTTTCATGGTCATTTTTAAAGCATGCTAGCATTTCATCGTTGCTTAGTGCCTATTTTGGTTTTCCATCTTTGACTTTAACGTGGAAGTACAAAAAAAATTCAGTTGCGGGGTTGCTAAAACTGCAGATAGACTCTGCTCCTCGAATGTCACAGTCTGCAAAATGATGGGAATCTGCACATCACGTAGGCTTGAGGGTTTTTTGAATGGAAGATCACCAAGATAGTTAATAGTTATGCAATTTCTAGGAGAGTTTTGTTTCAGAACTTGGCCCAAAGCTGCTCATCCGCATCAGTGACTCTTAGTCATAGTTTTTATATTTATTTCAGCATGCAGGCTGCAAAATGACATATAACTTAGGACAAGCAGCAGCTCAAGGGAACTCAGTAGCCATGCCATACTTGTAGGATACTCATCAGTGTGACCTCATTTTGTCTCATTAAAGAGACCCTCCATGCAGTTGCAAACAGCAGCAATAAAAATACCCTACGTGTTCAGTTTAGTAAATAATCCTGTTCCACAGCAAGTGTGAACTAAGAGGTGAGCTGGGAACGTAAACGTTGGCCTTAGGCGCAAGGGTAACTATCAGCAAATCTGGCACCTTGTGCTGATACAACTGTTTGTACAGCTGCACAATAGATTGGGCATCTGACCCCAGCTGAAAAGTAATCCTTAAAACAAAATAAACCAAAATGTTGGTTTATTTTTAACTTCAATCGGTTCCCTAGTTTGTTTCACTGCAAGGCTGCAAGTGGTTGTGTTGAGTGGGAGGGTGCCGTTCATGCTCGTGCAGTTGTCAAAGGATTGTCTGTGTAACCCTGCTCTGGAGAAATAACTGAGGGAGGAATTAGAAATTGATTTGTCACAGTTGGTGCCAAAAGAAGTCTGAACATAAATTGTTTTTCTTTTTTTTGAAGTCGGGCATTTCAGTTGAGTTGGTTTCATTGTAGAGGATCACTTTAAAGAGCAACCAAAACAAGCAGTTGTCTCCACCCCAAAGTCTGCCCTATTTTACCAAATTAGGGAGAACGTGGTGGATGAATAAAGTATCAACACGCACCTTTCGCTTGTGCGGATCAAGCCTTTGCATGTTTTCCGACTCTCGTTTCAGAATGAGAGAGCTGGAGAACTAGCTCTTCACCCAGTTTTTTTCCCTTAATTCAATGTTTTTACATGTTCTGAAAACAAAAACTAATTTTACGAAGTGCAGGCATATGAACTTTTTTGAGTTTTAATATCAAATAGATATTTTTTGTTTTTTCCTCTCCTAAGGGTTCCTTATAAGATGGTAGAGGGCTGGGAGCCAGAACCTCCCCCCTTCTACTTCAGCAGCTCCCCCGTGTTCTGAAAGTGGTGTATATGTGTGCCCTTGCTCTTGAGACAGGTAAGAGGCATTACATCAACATTATTTTCAGTTCCTGTCGACCACCTTCTTAAGTCTGAAAACATCTGGATTTTGGTGCCTTCACTGGAAGTATCCCCATGTTCTTGCACAAGCAGGGAGGATCTCATCCTATCTTCCCACCAGCTTCCCAGCAGCCCCAGGGACACCAGCTGAAGACACACAGCCATCCCTACCCGTCTGCGTGGAGGTGTGAGTGGGAGCTCAAGCTCCAGAGCTGCTTGCACAAGCCTTTGGTGACAGCGTCTTTCAGCTCTGGAGCCAGCGGTTACTCTCTGGGTGATTAGGCCCAGCTGACTTCTTGGCTCTGGCTTTGGCACCTCCAAGGGCTTCTGGGGTGTTTTTAGACTGGAGAAGGTGGGGTAGGAGCTCACAAGGTGCCTTTTTTTTTCTCTTCACCATTGTTGCACAAACCTGAGGCTTTGAACTCGCCTGATTGCTGTGGGTTCTTGCCTGGTTGGTTGGGCAGCCCCTCTGGCACGGAGCAGTGCCGCCCAGCTGGCTGAGCTCTGTGCACATTACCAAAAATCACACCTTCTGTTTCTCTGCCGGCAGCGGTTGGCTGTGCAGGGTGTTCGTCCTCTAGTTCAGCACAAGCACCACCAGCACTGACTCATTCTTTGATTTTGTGTCAGCAGCCTGGCGCGGTGCATTTACCTGCTCGTCTGTCACACCTGCTGCTGCTGTGGAGGCTGTGGGATTTGGTGCCTGCAGCTGACATGGAAGTGCTTCGTTTCTGCCCATACTCTTCCTCATGCTGAACTCCGCATAGTCATTCCATCGTCTTCCTGTACTGGGGAAGATTCCGGGTGGAGCTATCCGGAGGATCCTGTAGTCCTTCGGGACTTCCTTAGGGATGTGGCTGGCTTGTTGAAGCTTTACTCCTGGGGAGGAGGCCAAGGTCTGTGACTGAGGAGCAAGAACGCTTTGCTACCAGCGTTCATGAAAACTTTAAACGTGGGATTTCTTGAGGCAGGACATGAATTGTTCCCTCTGCTTGTCCAGGCTAGAAGTTGAGTTGCAAATTGTTTCCAAGCTAGTTTTTGAGCCAAGCCTCTTTAATGAGATCAATGTGATTGGGT